>VKHL01000220.1:0-36751 GCA_015146655.1 Ochromonas danica
AACACCACAAACCTCAGGAAATTCAGGAATTTTATGAGTTAGGAGTGCTTGAGGAATGCGATAGCACCTGTTCTATATTGGTTTGTAGTCTAAATAGTGAAGTGAGCTTGTGTATACTATTCCGCAGAATCCTTTAATATCATTCCAAAAGCATCTTTTGCGCATACCTTTTAAGCCACTTTTCTGAGACAGGCTGGGCTGGCTTAAAACCATGGTGAGTAACGTGCACGTACCACCAGTATAACACAACTTGTTGATTGATCTGAAGTTACCCTAGCTTGCTCTTCTTTATACTATCAGTATCACTATAGTAAGTAAATGACAGCATGATGTAGGTAATAAGAAGCATCTCTATATATCGACGAAGAGAAAGGTTACTATAATTCAATGAGAGTGCTATTGAAGTTGTTGCTGTCGTTTGCTGTCGTTTCCTGTTAAGGAACAAAAATCCCGAAATTACCATAACCACCTTGCAAGTTGATAACATCAAATACAGTAACCATGGGGAGGACAGATAGTAAAGTCCGCACTTGATTATGATTTTTATTTAAGTTCTTAGTTGCTTGCCCGTGGAGAAATACGCTATCTAACCTCTTCAATACGCTTGTTGTCAGATATTATTATCTGAAGAAATGAATAATTTAGGCCATTCGTTTTATTTAGCCCTCCCTGTAACTGAAAGTTTAGTGGTCCGCAGGCAACGCGATCACCAACCAGCATAGCAGTAAAGCTTGTTTTGAAAGCGCATGTGCCATCAGCAATTTCTGAGCATTAGCAGAAAAGGGAGAGTTTGGATGCTATAAGTATGATGTCCTGTGTGATGTGTAAGTTGGGGATGTCTTGTCTTGTTTCCTTTCGAGACAAGAAGAATGTCCCAGAATCACCACCTGAAGAAAAGAGCCAGACCGGGTTTTGTGCTCATCCATGAGAAGGACAAAGGGTACAACATCTTCATTGGAGAAAGTCGACCTCCTTCCTGATGGAGTCGAAACTTGAGAATCATGACAGCACTTCTAGAGTGAGCGAATGCCAACATGGAGGGAGGTGCTGGTTCCATTCATTACTTTCAATCTTATTCATTCATTATTCATGTAACGATCTGTGTCGTCTGTCTGTATATATCGATTGCACAAGAAGCATCATGCATCGCACGTTCAGCCTTATCACGCATTGAACACTCCTAAATAGCGCGGTATCTGTCAAGTTTCAATATCGTTTTTTGTGTAAAAGACCGTGGGCGATTGAATTTGGTTCGAAGATAATGCAAAAATGGTCAAAAGGCACAAAACAGATCTGTGATATGGACGAAACACATGTTCGAACAAGCTGATAATGTTCACGGCATGTTGTGTTCTTGTGCTCTCTGAATTTGTATCGATAAATTTCATTTTTCTCGAAAGTTGTGGTTGTATTTGAAGACAAAATTGCATTTTATATTAACAATTTAAAAATTTGTAAACTGATCACTAGGTTCGTCCCTTGGTCAACCATTGGAGATCTCGGCTCGAATTTGGCTTCTAAAACCTGGTTTGTTGGAGAGCAACCTCCTTCCAAAAAAATCCTCCACACGCTATTATTGTTTGCGCAGGGTATTATGCTTAGACAATTTCGGTTGGGATGAAAGGACTGGAAAGCTTTGCAAAACCAAAAGAAAAATGCTTGCTTTCGTCACTGTTTGGTTCTCCAGATGCGATCAACTCGTCTGATAGTGAGGGAGGAGAGGAAGACGAGAAGCGGGCTGAAGGACAACTGGTCGAGGAAGAAATAATCAAGCGAACATTTGATTCCAAACTACATTCTGGCAAAGAGATTGTTGTCAATGAGCGAAGGAAAAAGGGGATAGCTCATCAACTTTGGCCGGCAGCTGAGTATCTCGCTGAGTATATTATCAGCCATAAGAACGATATTTTCGACTGTCGTCGGCCCTACCTTATGGTTGAACTGGGTGCTGGGTTGGGTCTAACGGGGCTCTTTCTCTGTAATGCGCTCAAAGGCTTCGTAGATGTGAAGTTGTTATTGACAGATCTGCCTGAAGCCGTCCAGGGACTTTGGGAAGGAATTGAGATGAATGGTTTGAAGAGTCTTGCCTCCGCTGCTGTGTTGGAATGGGGCAATATTGATCAAGCAGCCCAAGTGGATGATTATCTTGAACATGGACAGCGAAAACTCTTAATTATAGCGTCCGATGTTGTGTATTTCGAGCATCTCTTCGAACCGCTAGCATCAACAATTCGCTTTCTTTGTGAGCGCTTGGGAGCTACTGTACTTCTGGCACACTTCAAAAGATGGAAGAAAGATCAGAAATTCTTTGTGTTGTGCAAGAGATATGGTTTAAAAGTGGTTGTGTTGGAAGAGGAAGTGAGCTTTCGTCCACATGAACATACTGGGCAGCCGGAGAAAACGATTCGTCGTGTCTACTCCATCAGCAGTGCTGCGGTTGAAAATGGAGAAAGCGATTTGAAGTCAAGTATCATCTATGAACATAATGCTGTAATATAAGTTTCATGGTGCAGAAAGTCGTCCTTTTTCATCAACATGATCAATTATAGTTGGACAGTATATCCTTTTGATGCTTTTTCATGAAGCACTTCCACCGAAGAAGGTTTCTTTCCAGCTGGTGACCACGCAAAGTTTCGTCATTTCTTCCATCCTCAGGGCCCTCATAATGAATTCGATGCCAGTTAACAGCAAGTTCTTCTTCAGTCCTATCGTTCAGTCCTACTGTGGGACAGATAAGCAGACGAAGAGCTTGAAGCATCATTCTGTCATAGAGGAGATCTTCCGCTTCTCGATTATTTTGACTTGATTCCAGACCCGGTAAACGATTAACCTCCAAAAGATGCAGCTCCCCATCTTGATCCGCAATTAGATCCAGGCCATAGAAATCAAAATGGAGAGAACTTCTTTGCTCAGACAGATATGGATGAACTGCCTGGATAAGTTTGCCATAAATTAGTTTGAGTTTCGACCAGAGCATTGGATACTCTCGTGAAAGGAGGCAGGGGATCTGTCCCGGGTGATGAGGATACTTCTTATTGATCGACAGGTTAGTCACATAGCGACGTAGCTGAGAGACATAATCATCAAAAGAGGCTGGAGGTGTGTTGCAGGAACTGGTAATATCGTCGTAGTCCATAGAGGAAGTTAAAAGGAAGCAGTATTCGTGCAAGTAGGCTGACAAGTCACCTTTGAGAAGCGCATAGCAACGAAAGTGAAATTTTCGGCCTTGTAAGAGCAATGGACGCTGCACATAGCGTTGGATGACCATCTCTTCCTCTGGTAGTTGCCGGCCAACCACACCATAATTCTTGCCATGCACCACATACACATCCCGACCACCGTTCGCAGCACTGGACTTAACCACCCACCATTCATTATTATCATCATTATCATCATCATTTTCTTTATCAAACCATTTTCTTTCCATCCATTCAAGAACGTCGCTTTTCGTTCTGGCAACGAACGTCCGGGGCAAGGACTGCACGAGGCAACCAACGTAAGCCAGATTACTCTTCGATTCAAGGACACAAGAATTGTGCAATCGGTTCAGTACTTTAGCACCATTATGAACGTCACGGTAAGATCTCTCACAATACGTCTCCCAAACAAAATGCACGTTGGTTGCGGAATCGCTCATGGGCTGGAAACGCAGCTTCTCATGGACAAGGGGAAGAAGTGGCTCCAACCGCTCTACAGATTGTTTGCCCGTTATTCGATAGGTGAGGATAATAACTTCGGCTTGAGGAGACGAATTCAACAGTATGGCTGCCATATCTTTGTTTGGGCTTTCTGTGCTCTGTACTGTATTGTTCGTCCAGTCCTGGGTATCTGTTTATTCTGTTAAACGGTTTTTCAGAATTTTGAAATCTGAATGGACTGATTTGAACATCTATTTCATCATGGTCTAGCTAACATGTCATTATGCTTAGATTTAGCATTCATTAGTCTCAAATCAAATATGATTGCGACAACATTTTTAACCTAGGCTTGTACAGCTAGCTTCATCAGGTGCTCCATAAAGACCCTAAGGGAAACATCATCCGTGAAGATCATTTGTCCGCCCGCCAAGCCACCCTCAGTATGGTGTGTCACACTTGGATTCAGCATGCTTAGCAAGAAACGAGCTTCAGACTTATGCTGATCACAGAGGATGTAACGTGGAATAGGAAAGCGACTTCGAATGATAGCTTGTGCATCTTGCAAGGGCGCGTTGAGTAGATTGCGGAAATTCACATGCTCCTCGAGATTTTGATACCCTTGAGCCTTCCAGGCAGCAATTGTCTCACCATGGAAAACAATAACATGGAAAAACGCATCCAGAAGTAAGATTGTATCAGGCCTCACAGAAGTAGCATCCAACAGCACAGGTTGTGGGACTCCAGAGAAGGAGTAACTCAACAACGATGGTTGTAGCATAATAAGACTATTACTGCAGCTCTCGCGCAGTAAAACATGACGATAGAAAGCTTGCTCATCAGGAGAAGTGTTAAATGCCTGCAAGAATTTGCTGCGACGCAGATGAAACATAAATTGAGGATAAAGTGAAAACTCAGGTGGCAAACGGAAAGAGCTGGGGTCATCTTTGCGATACGATGCAAACTTGGCACACAGCTTGATTAGTTGACGATCTAGATAGCGCATAACATCGCTGACTTCATCTGCACTGTAGCCACCACCAGCACCCGAAGGAGTACTATAATTGTAGATCGCATGCTCGAGACGATATACGACAAGTCGAGCTAACAAAACTGCAGCAGCTTCTTGGTCGAAAGCGCGAACAAGAGGAGTGAGATCAGCTGTATCTGTATGAAGGGTGGTGCAGATGGTGGTCACACGCAAGCGCTGGCGCTGACTGGAAGTAATGTACGAAGTTAAAAACTGTATGAAGCGCCTTTTTGGACTTGCACCAGGGACGGGAGCAGCAGTAGATAAAGTAGAAGGAGGACAGTTGACGTCAAAGAAAAATGCAACAGTCATGCCAGGATCCATTCCCCCAAGATACCAAAGAGTTGTGCCTCCTAAGCCAACTTCCACATCAGACACGGAGTTCCCGGCCTTCTTGAGTGATGCAGTAGGACCGATGCATCCACTGACTTTCACATCACGGCTGCAAAGAAGTTCGACGGTACCACCGAAACCCATACTCAAATTCCCAGGCGCACTGGCAGCTGGAGCATTACCATCAACAGGCATTGCTGCCGGTCGCTCAAAAAGTTTGCGCAGCGATTCACGAAACATTGATTGACTATATTTATCGGCAAGGACCATCACACCTCCAACGCGATGCAGCAAAATCTTCAGCTCCATCGCGCCCACCTGAAGCCAAAGAAAAAGTAAATAAATAACCAACAACAGCCGTCTCTCCACATACCTGGTCTAACGAACAAGCAAACAAATCAACAACAATAAAAGCATTGACACAGCGCTCCGCAAGCCCCTTGTAGAAATCTATGGAAGGCTTGACAAGGGGTGCCTGGCCTTTATGCATATCAGTATGGCTGCGAATGGGAACCTTGCGACTTTTGTTCACCACACTGCCTGAGCCAACACTAGGGGGACCAGAAGTGAAGAGAAGAACTCTTGAACCTTGTCGAGGAACCGCAAGTTCCAGTAAAGATATCGCTAAGTTGAGGGCATTTCCAGTGCATCGTGCAGGACGCTCATCAGGTGGACTAGGCCAAGGATCGCGGATAAGATCCTCAAGAATTTGCTCAAGATGGAAAAGTGCTTCGCTAACGGGTAGGAGAAAGCGTCCCAAGGCACTTTGACGACCATAAACAGAAGCTGAGGGTGGAGGTGCTCCACTACCTTGCAATCCACGAGTAGGCAGGATGTGCAACATCTCCTGAACTTTGGTTAAGGGATAATCTTTCTCGCCGCGAAAAGTATAGGCTTTTGAACAGTCGTTGAATCCCAACTCATAAACATTGATGAGAGTTCCGAAGGTGATAAGGCCGATGAGTGCGTCTTCGGGTAAGAGATTTAACGTCTGAAGAAGAGAATCTCGCAGGTGCGCAAGTTCTTCTTCGTCAACACAAATGTCCAAGACAAAGAGAAAGGTTGGCGGTCCAGTAATGGGAATGGCCGTATGCACTGGTAGCTCATATTCCACAGTGGTGAAATGAGGGATCAACTCCGCAGGTAGCGAGGTCTCCGAAATATTCTCAGCATAATGCGGAGGAAAGTGATTTCGAGCTGTACAGAACACACATGTCCAGACCTTTGTTCGGTAATCCACTTGACTAAAATAACGATCAGATAAAGAAAAGTTGATGAGCGCATTAGAAGCCGACTAACATAAGAGAGCAAACTAACACAAAAGGATTGAGAACAGCGCTGCAGCTTGTGCATCGAATTGGTTCATATTGCAAACTATCCGGCATATTCTCAATCTTTTTCAAAGGGGAATATCTGAAGAAAATGAAGAAAAATCATATCAGTAGATTTCAAGAAAAGAACAGAGCAGTAGAACAGCACAATAAATGAAATGCAATGAAAGAAGAAATAGAAACGGAATATCGTGAGCTTACAAGCAGCCAATCGGGGCGACGATGCGAGTTGCCTCCAGACGAGTCGAAGGCCAGACGTTCCAACTCATACGAACTCCATCCCGCTGCTCGGGTCCATAGAAATCCCACTGTTGCATGACTATCAATCAAGTGGAATCTGGAATAATAGTAAACCCCTAGGCTACGCGTGTCAAGAGCTGTTGTCCCAGTAGTTCAGATGATGGTCAGCCGAGGATCTCTCAACCGCGCAAGCAGCACTGTTGTGAGCCTGTTAGAAAAAAACCCGAAATTGTGGTTTCTGCGCGGTTGTGGGCGTTGTTTGTCAAGACTGATCGAGGCATCGAGAAAAGAACACAGAGAGGTCAAACAAAATTCACTCCTTTGGGCTTCATCACTATGGATTCCAAATATGAAGATGAACCTCCCTCTGCGAAGGTTTTGGAAGAGGGTTATAATCAGACATACATAATCTTGACAAGGGATGAAAAGGCGGCGAGCGAAGTCGGCCATGAAGTCCTTTTTAGATGCGGCAATTGGTGCTATAAAGGGTTGGTTCAGTTCAATGATTTGAATATTAATCTAGAGGAAGTACCTTTGGTCATTCCAACATTGCAGAAGCAGCAAGGATCGCTGCGTTATTTCTGCACCGCGAAAAGGTATGCCCTCTGTTTCCTGTCTTGTCTGATGTCCGACTTATTGAACTATGTCATCACAGCGTCCCTCCCTCCTCTGAGTACCATGGTCCTATGCAGTTCATGGAAGAGGCCCTCAACTTTCTTGCGCGGGAACTGACTTGTGATGAAGTTGAGCGCGAGCTGGCCAAAATGTCCAATGTTTTCCCCTGGATTGAAGATGAGAGTGCTGCCACTTACTTCGAACTTTCAATCCCTTCTCCACCCGCCTTTCTCGATCGTGTACGTCTTGTTGCCTCAAAGACTTATGCTCGTGGTCTTATTGTTATTACACTATATTTCGCCTCGGCTCTGTACTGTGTAATCCTTTCCGGGGAAGGAGATCAACCGTTGTTAGATGTACGTTTCCCGGATCTATCTCGACACAATCAGGGTGTGATGTTACGTTCTTACTCTGGACGCCTTTTTGGCAAGCTCACTCTTTGGCATGCCTTATCAGCCTTCACTTCCGCTTCAACTGCGCCTGCTGGGGCTGATAGTAAGGGTGCGACTGTTCTCAAACGTGAGTTACCGCGTTTGAAAACGCTAGATCTATCATCTGTGCGCTATGAGCAGACCTATGTTATTCTACGATCTGCTGGTGGGGCAGGAACAGCAGTTGGTGGTGCTGGTGCTGGAGCCGAGACTTCATCCAGTATGTATCACGATGTTATGTTTCGTTTCGGATCGTGGTGTTATGCAGGCCGCGTGCAACTGACAGCTCAGCTCAGTCTGCAGGATTTGCCTTACCTTATTCCTGCTCTGCGCATGCAACAGTCGAGACTCGATTATGTCTGTGATGTAACTGCCTTGCCTGTGACCAGTCCCTTTGCAGAGATCCTCAGTTACCTACATCCACTTGGCGAAGCGGTCGAACGCTTGTTATTAGGTAATGAGGAGGAAGTGTTATTGGTGTTACGCAAACACTATGGTGATATCTCTTCAAACGCGAATGAAGGCGACGACGAAGACTATTATGATACTCGGGAAGCCTTCTTCGAGTTCTCACTTGCTCTTCCCATAGAGCTACAAAGGTGAGTTATTATTGGTTTTCTTCTCTTATCTGCAACTTACAAGTTTTTTGTTGTTGTTTTTGCTTTTAGGAAATTTGATGGTGTTGAAATGGTTGTCTCCAAAGTCTACCATCCCTCAGGTATAATCACTATCTCAGCTTTCTTTCAAGGTGCCGTTTTCGTCAGCCTCCAGGGAACCAATTCTTCAGAGCATCCATTACTTGACAGTCGCTTTCCTTTCTTTCTTTACACTTCTCCTGCCTCTGTTTCTTCTGATGAAGTACGGAGTGAGGGAGAAGCGGTTGGCTATACCTTACAGCGCTGGGAGCGAGGGCTGCCTTCATGGCCAGCGCTACGTCGCCTGACTCTTTGGCTTCCTCGTGTTTCTTCACCTAGCCCGAACCCGCCGGACTTGCTACAAGAGAGGGTTGCTGAGGATAAGACTATTGGAGAGGTGAAAAAGGATGAGAATGAAAACGACGGTAAATATGGCAACTTTCCTGATGCATCTCCAGTTGCAGAGGTGGTTCGCGTGGCTGAGAGTAAAGATACCAAGGTTGGCGTTAGCTCTCCAAGTCATGGGTATAAACAAGCTTTACCACATCATCTGCCACGGTTGGAAAATGCGCAGTTGTCGCAACGTTTAGAGACCATTCGTGCAGCTATGGGAGACGAGGGGCTGCGTGCTCCATGGGACCTAAAAGGCCGGCCACTGTCACTTGGTCCTCCACGTGAGAGTAAGTGATGCTGATTAAGTCAAGCTTAATTATAAAACTGTGGTGCTTTTCGTATTTTTTCTCCCTTCCATATTATTCGATATTTTTCTCTCATTTTCGCACTTTCCGGGGCTTCGCTCTTGAGGTTGAGCTGCAGAGCTTCTGGCTTCAAAGCAGAAAGAAAGCTTGCAAATCAACCAGCAAGATGACATCCCCATGGCTGATTGCATGCATTTGTTATTGCCTTTTCAATCCGACTTGTGGCTTTCTCTTGCATAAAGCCTCTGTGTTGCCAAGTAATCTACTGCATCAATCTGCATGGCACCGCAAAGCTCAAGCCACTGATATTGATTTAAACAAGTCTATTCTAAAGGTTCCGTCAAATGCTTGGCGCTGGCCTCCGCAATGGCCTTTTCAGCCAACTAGCTTTGAGAAGCTTTCGAGTGCAAACTTGAACCTCACAACTATTCCCACTGGATTGTACCTTGATCATCTTAACCAACACGTCAAGTTAGAAGGGCAAAAGGTTCTGTTCATTTGTGATAAATGTCACCACCCATCTTACAATGAGAGCTCATTGCGAATAAACAGTGATGTGGTGTACTCAACCGTTGAAGACTTTGCTGAAATAGTGAAACAATTCCCGCATGAACACTTTGATACAATTATTGTGCTTGGTGCTGTCCATACAGTGACTTCTCCACTGGAATTGTATTTCTCCTTGTGGCAACTCCTTAAGTTTTCTGGTCAGAGTTTCTCTATATTCCCAGGAGATCGGTTAGTGACAAGTGATGATGGTCTGCCTATCAAACTGTGGGCTGAAGCAACAGATGAGCAGCGCATTTGGATCACAGGAGCCTATTATCACTATTCTCAGCGTGAAGGTTGGACTAATTTGGAAGCTTTTGATATAACAGGAACCACGGGAGACCAGTTAATGCAGTTCACTGTGTCATCCTCGCCCTCCTCTCTTTTACCAATCTTCGCTGTCCATGCCAACAAAATAGCACTACCAGATCTCGACAGTGAGGAAGGAATGAATAAGTTAATCAACCTTTTTCTGATCAACGACGATGTTAGCATCACCTCTACTAATGCCGGAGACCTCAACTTTAATGCTGATGCAAACTTCAAGAGTAATTTGGAACAATTAGATCGAACTCTTCTCTCTCTGCGTCTTTCGAATGATCTTAATGGCGAAGAAGATGTCCAAGAGGTGAAGCAACTTTGTAGGCGTATTCGCGATATTTATTCAGTGCTGAAAGGTTTGTTTTCATCGCTGTCATACATTTTTTAAGGTTTTGTGACAATGGTTTGTTTCAAACAGATGTGCAAGATACGGTCATTCCCAAGCCCGCCAAAGCGGCTCTGGCTTCATTGGTTGTAAAGCAAGTAAGAGCTTATGTGTAAACTTGCGGTTTTGGTTCTTGTGAGGTTAGTTATTTATTTTTGTTCAGTGGCGCATAGGAGACGAAGTGCAACGGGATTCGTTGAAGCGTGCTGTGGGCTTGGCCACTCCTGATGAAGAGTTTTGGTTACCTTTAGGTCAGGCCACCGCTTCGATGTATCCCATGCAAAAGATTTTTTTGCTTGCTGATATCATCAACTCGATGACTCGAGCGGAAAGATCCGCCCTGTTATTGCGACTTCCTTCCTTAATTGTTGATGCTCAGCAAATCATTTCGAATCGTCTGTCGGAAGTGAAGGAGGCTGATGTACAAACATTTGCTGCCAGTTTGTGCCTATCAGATTATCTACTCTTAGAACAATCATTGGGGGCAGATGCTGCTGAGCGTCTTCTTCGCTGGCTGAGAACCTGCTCCTTGGAAATCTTGGAGCAGAAGCTCACTGATGTTACGAGCCTGAACACTCGTATGCATTTACCAGAGAAGTAAGGATTGTCTCTTCTTCGTTTGGGTGAGGGCAATGTAACACGTAAAAAGAAGGCTAAAAGTCAATAGTATGTCTCAAATATGCTTTCGAGATGCCCATAAACTCTACACAAGAAGTGTACAATTTTCAACTACACAAACGAGGGTTATTCTACACAGCGAACCATAGTATCTCATTAAATGGCAACCTCGTCTTCTAGGAAAGCGTATTCAAACTTAAAATCAGACTTGATGCGTTGGCACCATCCTGCTTCGTAGTCGAAATACACATATGTACCTTCTTCGAAGTCATCAGTGGCCACCTTAGGTTCCGAATGTCTCTGGAACCAAGTGGAGTACTTTTTGTGAAAGCGCCAGGATGATCTGCGCAGTCGCTTGGCAGCTAAGTATTGAGCATAACTCGCTTGCTGGAAGTAAAAACAGAAGAATTGTGTATCTAAGTTGATCTTGTCAAAGAGAGCTTGCGTTTCCGCGGGAGTGCTGAACAGCGGTTGTGTGGGAAAAGAGGGATGAGCATAGTTGTAGCGATTGCGAGGAACATAACTACTGGTCGATCCACGCTCACTCTCAAAATCTGTGTAAGTCATCGAAATCTTGAGTTGATTGTAGATCGCCGCCAGCTCAGGAGGCATCGTATTGACTGGAGTAGGTGTTGAAGCATTACTAGATAGTGTGCTGCTTGGAGCTCCTCCAACCGAGTTTTGTAGACGATTCTCTGGTAGCATGTTATTAGCCATCTGAAGGGAGCTAATAGACTGTGCCAGACTATTCATGTCATCACTATCAGTGGTTGCAGTCACACCAGGTGCCACAGCACACGCTGAGGAGGGGTTTGGCGTGCAAACTTCAACAGCAGGCGTTGAAGGGGTAGATGGAGACGCCACTTGGACATTCGGAGATTGTACGGTTGACGCCCCAACGGAATCAGCCAGAACAGCAGTTGAGGGATTTTGAACCGACTGCACAACAGAGTTTAAAACTGGTTGTTGACTGGGTTGAGGAACGATCTGCTGTGCCTGCTGAGGCGTGTTCGCAGCTTGAGGAAGAGGAGTTGTGGAGGAAGAGGAGTGAGTGCCCGCAACAACAGCAGCAACACTAGGCGCCCCCTGTGCACCAATTTTTGGCGAAGCCTTGGTAACACTTCGCACCGTTCCTGTATCTTCTTCCTTCTCTTTGTCTTTGCTCTTTGATGACCCAGAGGACACAGGCTTGGGTGTAGATTGTGCACTGGCCACAACATCTTTCTTCTCTTTCTTCGATCCAGTGGGAACGTTAACTTTTCCTGTCGCTGTGATCACGTTGGTCACAGGGTTCGTTGCTACCTTATGATCCTCGTCTCGGACATCTTCCTCGTCTTTATGATTGTTGTGACGCGGTGGGAGGTCGAACGAAACAGCTGCTCCCAAAGCATCGAGACCCAGATCTTCGTAGATATCAAACTCATGCTCAACCCCATATGCACCATCATCGTCAGCTGCTGATTCGATATAGTAGTCCAAAGAATCTTTGACGCTATCCAGTCCACTGGGGTCCAGCTCCTCGTGATCAAGCAATTTGATGATCAACTCTAATCGAGAGATATGCCACTTGTGCTTGCTGATACGATTATCACACTTTTCAAGGAGCTCTTTATTCTTGTTTTTGGCCTTGGTGTTCAGAAGGATTTTCTCTTTCTCCAACTCCACCGTATTGACAAGGTCCTGAAGCTGTTCAATGCATTCATTGATCCACACTCGCTTCTCCTCGCGTGCCGCTTCCTTGGGGTCTAGTCGCGCCTCTCGGGCAAGACCCTCTTTAGAGTATGCTTTGGTCTTCGTGTCCTTCTCACATATCTTGAACTGTTCCATTTTGGACTCGATGGTGCGTCGCGCCTCAAGCAACTGGGTCTTGTCTTTAATGTCACCGCTGCTTATCCAGCTCTTGATCTGATCACGTAGGCGCTGGAGTTTCTTAATCTCCTTTTTCAGATCTGCTTCATATTTTTCCTTCAAGGATTGAGACTCGGCCGCATAGACTTTCTCCCAAATGGAATCGAACACTTCCACACCTTCTTCCATTTTCTTCAGCACCTGCTGGATCTCCGTCAGGAGTTTTCTATTGGCAGCCATGATTCTCAAGGACGGTGATCTTATCCTTTCAACCAGGCAATTTGTAGTGCTGTTTGTTTCCCGCTAGTCAAAGACGGACAAGTGCGAAGAAGCGACAGGCAGCAAGCAGTCAACTTGCTGAGGGCGAGTTAAGTTAAGGAGTCAAAGTCTAAGGAAATGTTTTAAGTAAATACACAAATCTGCTGACCAACTTTCCAGTTTCAATCAGATGAGTTGGGATGCAGAGAGAAAGCAAACTATCATGGTCCTCTTCCACCTTTCAAAACGTATCTCTTCTTCTATCTACTAGTATTTTGCAGAAGGTTGTGGTGTTCTTCCTCAATCAGTTCATTCTTTCCCGATGTAGCCCTGAACTTCTTGGCAGAGTCTCCGTCCAGCTCGAGCTCTGGCTGTCCATGTGTCTATTTCTCTCCCGGGAGAGCATTCGGATTGCTTGTCTCCGTCATGTTGTGCGAAGTGGTGAAGATTGGCAGGCTGTGGTAAATGTTTCATGGCTAGCCTGCCCCATTGCTCTCCTGGTCGCTGCGGCACTCTTAGTGGTGTGGTTTTGGATGCCTCACTTAATCTATCCTCTTTCTCCCTCCACTCCTTCACGAAATGATTACAGTGATGTCCTTTTCCTCTTTTATACGATAGCAGCTCTAATTGAGAGTTGCGGAGAGCCATGGGTCAATGTCTGCCAGTGCGCTTTCTTCCTACAACCGCGCCTGATAGCCGAAAGTGTTGCGCTAGTGGTGAAGAGTATCGTCCTCTTCTTGACATATATTGTACTAGACTATCGGGAGCTCTCCTTTGGTTTAGCGCAAGTTGCCTATGCGGTCTGTTTGCTGCTCGTCCACATCATTGTGGCAATGCGCGGCTTGCCAGGACAGCTACAACGCCAGAATCTCCCACCACTATCAACCTTCTCGTTTGTACCACATCTGTGGCGAGTTAGAGCTTCAAACCTTCTTTGGGGAACGTATCACTCGCTTGCACGAACGATACGAGGAGTTGCTGGTGGACTGTTGCTCAAGCAGGCACTTACCGAGGCTGACAAAATTGCTCTTGCGTTCTTCTCGCCTCCCAATGAGCAAGGACTGTATGCTCTTGCCAATAATTACGGGTCTCTCCTTGCCCGTCTAGTTTTTCTTCCTGTAGAAGACGCTGGTAGATTGACCTTCCATAAACTTGCTGCTTTGATGCGTCATGAATTGTCGCCGTCATCATTACCATCTTCTACAACAACAATAACTTCTATGCGATCAAATGGAAACTTTATCGCTCTCTTCCAGCAACTAGAGCAATTGTTACGCTTGATGGTTGTAATTGGCAGTTTGATAGTTCTTTTCGGTCCACCTTACCTTCCTCTCCTCTTAAGGAGAGTTTTGCCCGGAGCCTGGCTAACAACTCAAGATCATTTAAATCGTCTGCTTTCCTTTTATTGTGTGTATCTCTCCACTCTAGCAGTGAATGGTGTCACAGAGGCATTCGTACAGAGTGTTTCTCCTCTGCGCGGCCTGCCTGGTTTGACGACGGGATTGTTTCTAAGCACTGCAATGTTTCTGTTGAGCATTTTCTATACAGTGCGTTTGCTCGGTAGCCTGGGCGTGGTCATTAGTAATATGGTCGGAATGATTGTTCGCATTGGATGGAATTTGAACACAATTGAGCGCTGGTATGCTGATCCAATTCTTCTCTTGGAAGAAGAGAAGAACATTGAGAGAAAGAAGGAAAAGAGTCCAGACCACTTATTTCTTTCGTCTGTCTTGCCTCTTAAGATCTACTTGTTGGTGACTTGTTGTTCTATGCTCTCTGTACAATCATCCTACCTTGCCTTTGCGCAAGGCGAAGATAAATTGTCACGAGAAGCTTTTCATTGGATTGTTGGAGTAGTCACAGGTATTGTCTATTTGTGGCAGTCGTTCTATTTTCTATCCATTCCACAACGTGAAGCACTACTCAGTCTGATTGCTCGATTTGTCTCGCGAAGCAAGGCCAAGGAAACCTGAGATACCTTTCCACGGGGATAAAAGGTAAAAGATATCGCAAGGCAGGTCTTCGTTAGCTTTTTTAACGATCAGACTTTGTTATAATTAAAAAGGATTTGGAATTGGTCTACTGGTAGGTCATAACATATCAAGTCGCCTTCCCAAGAGGGTAACACCACCTCTCGCTTCACTTCTTGGCGCCGAAAAGTAACTTCGCCGTGATGCTTAGGCAGCTTGGAGAAAATTGGTCTATTTGAAATTCCACGGAAGAGCTCACAGATCTCGACTGCGGAGACATCCAATGACCTCTTCCTGCACTCCCTCTCAGCTCCCTCCTTCACCACTGAAGGGACATCTTCAACAGGAAGCCTCATGAGATACTGAGCGAGCGAATTAGCCTCAAAGTGATTGAAGCGACACTTCTCTCCGAAGGGGCAGCCATCGCGAAAGGGACATAAGCGAGCAGCTGGCTTGAGAGGTTCCGAAGCTTTGCTCTGCATGGACTGAGGCATATGCGGGCCAATCAATCGCATATTGCAGATTCAAATGGATATTTAAACTTACTTCACTCGAACTTTCATATGGCGCCGCAGCAGACTCTGAGGAAATGTTCTGGATTCCTACAATCGGCGCTATCGCCTGCAGCAGGGAGGGCGTGAATATCTCCTTTTTGCGCCATTCTTCCACAAATCTTTGAAGCACCACCTGTATGCCCATAAAAATCAAAGATTTTAGGGCGTAAAATTGGCAAATAAGAAATAACAACTTTGCCTTGTCTCTGGACGGAATCTTAGCCAAGAAGCCAAATGTATCCTTGAGCCTCAGGGCGAAGCGCTTAGCGAATGTCTCTCGTTCTTTGCTATGCTGACGACATAAAGAGTCAATAACGAACACTCCAGCAATCTTGTCCTCAGTCGTGGCCTTCTTAATAAAGCGTTCGATTTCGTAGACCACCATTTTGAACTCTTGACTGTATTTATTTGCAACAGTGACCGCCTGGCGGATCTTTGAAGCAGCCACCGGGTAGGACCCACAGAGCTCTCGCAGAGCTGTTTGTAGCTCCGCTTCTCCTGACCATGATTTGGACATTTATTGAATGCTTTTCTTCTTTTTTCTTGTTACGATTTGCTTGCTTGTATTCACACGCAAGGGAATAATAGTGTGCATTTCTGGTTTTGCTGGTTTGCTGGTTTGCTGGTTGCAGGGCTGTTCAACACGGATACCAATGATCATGGTCTTGGCCTTCATCGTAGTTCTAGTGGTGCACGCGGGATTGATCTTATCAAGTTCTCCTTGGTCATCTGTTTACTACCGTGGAGGTGACGGAGTTGTGTACGGTCCCTATAGCATCGACGAACTTAATGGATGGGTGCAGGAGGGATATCTGCCAATGCACATGCTCGTGTCTCACACTCCTGATGTTGTGGAAGCATTCCCCTTGTCGGAGATCTTGTCATTGCCTTTCGATGCACAGGCAGGGCTTTCCCCTCATTTTGTAGCGGAGGAGCAGATCTTGGTGCCAACACCCGCTCATCCGCAAGAGCATCCAGTGAAAAGGAAAAAGAATGTCTCTTTTAGTCTGAGCAAGATTAAGTCCATGGCAAAGAAGGCGAGTCAATGGATTCCCTCAAAGCTGAATCCCGTTGCATTGCATTTGGACGATTCTGTTCAGAGGCATTGGGGTGAAAACAATGAAGTTGACGAGCCTCTTCCAGCCTCCCATATTCTCCGTGGCGAGTTTGCTGATACGAATATAAAATCAAATTCATTTACAGAACACTCTGTTCCTTCTGAAGTTGAAGAGATACTCAACCAAGATCCGCATTTCCAGGACCAAGCAGAACAGGAGCTGAAGCAGGAATTTCATGCTGACGAAGAACGGGAACTCAGACAAGAGGCCACCGAGCTGCATTGGCCGGAGGAGCGTTTTTCCGTGCGTTCTCTCAGCTCTCAAAGAGATTACTTCGACCTTTGGAACGACGTTGATCCTATGGATGACCCGTCAGGGCATCCCTTAAGTGAAAGAATAGCTCTATTGAAGCGTGTTCCTCAGTTAGTTGTACCTGGCATGCTACGCGCTGCATTGAATACAATAAACCCTAGGGGAATTATCAAGCTACTCTTTCTCCTCCCATTGCTCATCGCAAGCCGCTTGGTGGATTGCGCTCTGATTATGGTTGGCATCTCCTTGTTGCCTGTTCCTCTCTCGGTATTGTGGACACATGCTAACGAGGACTACAAACGTGAAAATATTTATTTTGATCACTTGCTTTATGGGATGACTCGTATGCTCCGCTGTCCATTACCAATACAACGTTTGGAGTGCGTTTGGCAAGGCTTCCAGTTAGGTCTACAGACTTTCAAGCACACGATTGGCGTGGCTATTATGAGCCAACGGGATGTAAAGTTCCTTCTAGTGCTTTATATCGTGCATTTAATTCAAAATCATGTGCTTCGTCCCATCTGGCATCATCATCTTGGTGTCATACTCGGTGAGAATCGAAGAGCGAATCTCTTGTTTCTTGTTGGTCAACTTCTGCGCATTGCCTTGTTGGCTTTGGCGGCCTTGATGATTATGCCTGGATTGTGGTCACTCTCCTCTTTACAAAAGGACGCCGTTCTTGGCACAGCCATGCTCTCTTATATGCCGTTTGTATGCGTTTGCTTTGGAGCATTGTGGCAGATGTGGTTCCCACCCGCTTCATATCCTGTATCTGTTGGGCGGAGCCTTCTGATTTCTTCTCCGATTCTGCTTCTCACCATATTGTCTTCCTCGTCGTTGTTTTATCTTCAAGCCTTCACGAACCACCTGGATCTGTCAAGCGAATATTCGTCCTTGGCAGTGATTGATCGCTTGTGGAAATGGCGCGAAGACCAAGGGTTCTTGCGAGGCTTCTATGATTTGTTGCCAGCAAACTTTGTGAATGGGGCAATGCTGTGGTTGTTTGTCCTTGTCTTACCTATTTCTCTATTAGAGACATTGTTGAACAATGCTCAAGTAACAGGTCGAGCAATGAGCGAGTGGGCTAACGCGTGATGTATTGTAAATAGCGTCAGGCACGTCAGTGATATTCGTTTTCTGTTCTATGAGATGACTACTGTTACAGCTATTAAGGGCATGAAACTAAGCACTGATAAGATCAGATTTATGAACAATGAAATGCAACTGTGCGCTACACTATAAATACTAGAAACATCTCCACCAACTTATCGAGCAGCATAAACTAGAATGATTTTGCGGCAGCAGCCTCATTATTTGCTCGCCAATGTTCAATCGGACAGGTCTGTAGCTGTATAAGGATCGGTTGGAATATGTACAGCCACATTAGACCTCCAATGCTTCCAAAAATTGTGAGGAGAGTAAGACCGTCTACTGCTATTGAACTACTCCCCAATTCGCGGTCACTATGGTAAAATGTGAGCTTGGGCAACAAATATAGGGCAAGAACTGCTGGCCACTTCGCGCCGAGATTAGTGACAGTATTTAGGAGCGTCATATAACTGCCACCAATGGATGGATCCGATACACGCGAAAAAAAGGCCATACAAGAAGTGAAAGAAAGGCACCCGGCACACTCATTTGCCAGAAGAACAACTGTCAAGCAAGAGTAGTAAACAGGGTTGCGGAACTGATCGAACGTGGCAGTAAATTCGAAGACGCACCATAAGAGCAGTGAAGTACCCATTTTAAGTTTCAAGCCCAAAAGAAACATCCGAAGCGGATGGCGTGCAACCTGGCTGGACATAAGAGCTGGAAATAACAAGGACGTCAATAACAACATTGGAGAGATGGTCGCCAAATCGCTCTTTGTTAGCCCATATTCGTGTAATTTGAAGATAAAGGCAGCATCTACAGAAGCAAACGGAGCCTTGCAAGTGAACAGAATGACACAAAAAATGGTCACAGTCTTCAACTTGAAGAGGCTGGTAATGTGTCGCAACGTTTGTATAACACTGGCTGAAGTCTCCTCCTTTTCTTGTATCTCAGATTCCTTTTTAAAAAAGCAAATAAATACAGTAGTGAGAAGAAATACATAACCCCAAAATGATATAAATCCTGAAAGAGATATGACAGGAGGCATTCCCAGGAAGCGTTTGCACCACATCTCGTCCGAGAGGGCTAAAAATCCTTGATTACTCAAAAAAATACCTAAGCTTTGCCCAATCGAATTTGCTACAGAGGAATAACCAACGTTGTGTCCATCCAACATAGTTAATGCCCACCCATCCACAGCAATGTCCTGCGTGGCCATCAAGAAATAGAGAAGCAAGAAGAAAGCCGTGAGAGGCAACATAGCAACTTCTTTTCCTAGAGATTTCGCGCCCACTGATTCACTACGGGGAGAAATATAATCCTTCTCATTCAGCCAGGATTCTACCAATGAAGAACAAAGAATCATGGTCAATCCAGTCAGCAACTGAACTGGAATAAGCCAAGATTTGCGTCGGCCAAAGGATGGCCAGTAATATGTATCAACTATCGGTGCCCAAAAGATCTTTAGAGAAAAGGGAATAGACACCAAGGAAAAGAGAGATAGAGACTCGTATGAACTCCCTTTATCCATCAACAAAAGTGGGATGGAAGCGCTCAGTCCCATAGGGATACCCTGCAGCATATACAGTACCAATAGGATCAGAAAAGAAACACAATCATTCCACCCCATTACACGCTGCTTATCTGCGTCATTGTCGTTGGAAAAACAACCTGCTTCTTCGGTCATCATTAAGGGATTAAAAGTCGCTTCAGTTTTGAGACTGTTCACAGCTTCTCCTCCAAAAGATTGTTGCCTCGAGCGATGGCTGCGGATTTTCATTGATTACACTTCACTTATAAAAGGTTCTGCTAGAAAGAAGGGAATCGATCCCATCAATCCCATCCCAGAGAATCCTGTTGCTCGCTCTGTCAGCTCACAGCTGCTGTGCTGTGCTGTGCTGTGCTGTCACATGCTCTCGCTTGTTCGAGAATGTGTCCCTTCAGAGAATTCCAGGGAAAAGTTTGAAATATCGAGTTAAAACTCGTCTGCGCCAATCGTTCGTTCAAAACAAAACAGATCATTGCCAATCACCACTTCATGCTCCACTCCAAAACCGCTTCATCTATTTCTGATGAGATGCGAACTGCTTCACCACTATCTCGTTTGCCTGCTCTACCAAATAACTCGGATGGAAGAGATCTGAACCTCGTAAAAAGTAACTTTTGTAATAACTTTGTCGCCTCACCCCATCGTCCTCGTTGTCACTCTCAAAGCAAACGCATTCGTCGTTGTGTTAATGATTTCAGCGATCGATACCACGTATCCAAGCGCTCTCGCTCATCGTGCGCAGATTCTATTTCAACCCTTACGTCTTCCTCAACCACTTCTTCTGTTTGTTGTTTTCGCCGTCGCTGCTCGGACTTGCCACTAGAGTGGTGGGAGCGAAGTGAAGGATGTAAGCGTGCTAAATCTCTCCACACTGAGCGCATCGATCGATTGTGTGACAGCCGCGAGGACCTTGTTCTGCTCACTACACTGTGGCAAGACGACATCGTATTGGAACCAAATATGTTTCCATGTAAGTTATTGACTTGTGAATACAATTCTAAAATTTTAATCTTTTTCTTTTTTGTAGATGATACTCCATGGGGCATTGAGCATTACACGTTGTGGAGTACTCGAGAGCTGGATCATGAAGAAGTCGTTGCCTTTGTCGACCGCTGGCTGGCCAAGAATATGCCGAACGTTAGAAGATGGCAGTACGATGACAATAGTGGTGATCGATCTATTTTACTGTTTCATGTGCATGTGTTTATCGAGACCAAACCCTTCAGCTTTAACCCTCGTCCCAGCCAGCAATACTTTCCGCCACATGTTCAGCAGAGCGTAATACCTCCCTCTTCATCCTTTCCTCCTTGGCGCGAGTGTCCTCCTTGACCGATAATTTCCCAGATCTTTAGCTTGTTTGGTACCTCTTCAGATCTTCAGCTTCACTGATCTATTTTGCATTGTTGACGCCTTCATTTATATAACATAATTGTGGAGTTACCAAAGTTAAAGTTAACATGTTCATGCTCCTTTTCTTTGTTTTGTCGCACACGTAAAGTCAGAAGCCACTGGACATTTTCATAAATTGTCAGGACGGTTTCATCTTCAAAAAGAAAATGTTCCCACGACAACAACAAACGTTGAAGATGCATGAGTCTATTTATTCTATCCATTCTTTGTTGGTGGTTGTTTGGTGGCTAGTTGTGTTTGTCTTAAATCTCCGTGCCGGAGAAGCGAAGTTCGGCTGTCACGACCGGTGCAGCGGTCACGGCATCTGCAATGATGACAATTACTGTTGGTGCTATGAGGGATACACCGGCCCTGACTGTTCTCAGAGTTAGATACTAGTCAAAATGCGATGCATGATGTTGATTTTGCTTAAACTGCTTTGTTGTGATAGGAACGTGTGCGTTCAATCGAGCCTGGGCAGATAAAGCACACGGCGTGGACGAGGCACATTCTCTGGCAGAATGCTCGAATCGTGGTATATGTAATAGAAAAACGGTAGTGAATAACGACGATAATGGTTTTGAACTATTGGAAGCTTTGGTTGATTAACTTTCCGCTGATGTGACATGCAGGGAAGCTGTGATTGCTTCAGCGGCTACGAAGGCGAGGCTTGTCAACGAGGTGAGCCAGTGATAACACCCTCGACATTGGTTGTCTTTTGATGTGTCTATTTTTTCTCAGCAACCTGTGGAACTTCAAATTGTAATGGACGGGGTTTGTGCGTGACCATCAATGAAGTATACCAGCAAGTCACTGCCGCCCGTGGTGTTGTGCAATCTTTCAATTCGTCTTGGGAAGAAAATGAAGCCACTATGTGTGTATGCTTTAATGGCTACAGTGGACCTGATTGTTCCTATCGCTTGTGTCCTAAGGGAGATGATCCTGTAACTCCCCACACTGACACGTTCGCGATCGACCTTACTACACATGTACTGCGCGGAGCCTCGGGATTCTTCCGCTTTTCATTTTTCGATCAAAGTTTTTTCTTTCCCACAGCTGGCTGGACCGAAAAACAGTGTATGGAATCCTTATCGAGCTTGCGAAATGTACAACTGGCTAATTGCTCGCTCACTGCCCAAGATGTGACCAATTGGGGCATCGACACCACCTACCAGCTACACTTCCTTGAGTTCCCTGTCATTCCAGTTGAAAATAACATCTATAGCCATGATGGGTCGCCTAGTATCTCCTCTTTTTCATGTGACATTTCTCGAGTTCATGGCCAAGCCTCTTGTGTCATCGAAGAGGTCGTGCCTAAGGGCCCAATTCCGGAATATGAATTTTGTTCTCGGCGTGGTATATGTGATTTTAGCGCAGGCCTTTGCAGTTGTTTCACGGACTTTACAGGAGGGAATTGTGCGAAGTATGAACCAGGCTTCACTGCTTTGGTGCAAGCTGCGGGCAGTGATGTCTTGCTATTGGAAAACAAGCAACCCTATCTAAACGAATCTGTTTTACATTTGCATTCTGAATTCTCATTGACTAATCACACTATGCTTTCTTTGGATGACAGCGATAGCACGATTTTGCGTGTCAGTAGCACAGGTGATGTTGCAATGAATTATGGCGGATTGACCATTGTTGGCAATCTATCTTCCGTCACGGTATCGGAGTATATTGAGAGAGGAGGCTTGACAGTCACTGGTGGGATGACGATTCATAATGATGGTCTGTTTTCCCAGCAAGAAGTTTGGAGTGCTGCCGGGGCGTCATTTGGCGGGGGCCCCAGCAATGTCATTGGTGGAACATCTGTTTATTCAAGTGGTGTTGTTGTGTCGGGTGGACTAACATTGACTTCGTTTGGCCTGCGTGTCACGGGAGGTTTGACTTGTACGGCTGGCGGCGGCACAGTGACACTGGGAGGAATGCAGGTTGCCGCGGGAACAACTGTTGCTGCTGGTGGAGTTCTTGTTTATAAGCGTGGTGTTAGCATATTGGATGGTGGAGTCAATGTTTTCAGCGGTGGGATATATCTGCGTGGCAATCCAAGCAGTTTGAGCAGTAGTACTGGCTTCACTATTTTCTCTGGAGGATGCAATGTAGTGGGTGGGGTTACAGTCTCGAATGAAGGACTAAGGGTGTATGGAAATGGCTTTTCGGTCGCTTCTGGAGGGATGATAATGTCAGGGGGATTATCTGTTTCATCTGGTGGTCTGGTAGCCAATTCGGGAGTTGGTGCCGGCATTAGTATTTCTCAAGGACTAAAGGTGGTCACTAACGGGATTACGGTTGGAGATTCAGGCTTGTTTTCTTCTTCAGGCCTATTTCTCTCAGCAGGAGGTGCATCTGTGTCCTCCGGGGGTCTTGTCGTTACTGGCGGTGCTACTTTCTATGACCAAGGAGTGACAGTTCGTGATGGGCTGACGCTTGCCGCTTGTGTATTGCTGAGTTCGTCGCGCTTAGCGGTCTCCAGAGGAGTGTACGTTTCTGGTGGCTTCACCATCAATAATAATGGTTTGGCGGTGTTAGGAGGATTGACAGCAGCAAGCGGGGGACTATTTATCCAAGGTGGACTCTCCATCAATGCAGGGGGGGGCAGCTGGGGCGGTGGAGTCAGCGTGGCAACTGGAGGACTCTATAGTACGATTGGAGGCACCATTACTAATGGTGGCTTGAAAATAATGTCGGGTGGACTTACAGTAGCGAGTATGGCTGCAGCAGGTGGAGTCACGGTGGCTGGTTCATTGGCAGTCTCTTTTGGTGTGTCGATTATGCAAGGAGGAGGAGCTATCTCTACTGGACTCAGCGTTTACTCTGCAGGTATTGTTGTTTATGGAGGAGCATCCGTTGTGGATGCGATTAGTGCTCCGGCAGGCATGAGCGTGCAAAGTGGTGGTATGAAAATAACTGGGGGGCTGTCTGTGCAGAATGTAGGTATGCGGGTAGTAGCAGGACTGGTTTCAGTTACTGAAGGCATGAGAAGTAATGATGCCGTTGCAGTTAACAGTGGTGGATTCGGTATAACAGGGAGCCTCACTGTCCTCTCATCAGGTGTCGCAATTTTCGGTGGGACGCGTGTAAATGCTGGGGGACTTAGTGTAAATGGAGCTGGTATGCTGATCTATTCTGGGGGATTGATGTCGAGTAGTGAATTGGTTGCAATGAATAATGGATTCAAAGTTTCAAGCAATCTGTTCAATACCGGTGGGGTGTCAATTAATGGCAAATTGGTATCTGTTGTCGGAATGGCCATTGGTGGCGGCGGGACAGTATCGACCAATGGAATGAGTCTGACGGGAGGACTGACTATTGGCGGTGGAGCGGTGGTGACACAGGGCGTCACTGTGAACAATAATGGTATTAGTAGTAGTGCTGTGGTCACCATAGTCTCAGGTGGACTCTCAGTGGCCGCTGGTGGTATTGTCGCCAATGCAGTCAGTGGAGTGATGGATGGTTTGTGGGCCCAAAATAGTGGACTGAAAGTAACTGGAGGCCTCTCTGTGTTGCAGAATGGTATGTTAGTAACTGACGGTGTTACTGTTTATTCAGGAGGCATGCAGAGTTCGTCGGTGGATGTTGTTGTTGGCGGATGTCAGGTTACGGGAGGCATGAGCGTAACTGGCGGACTCGTTTCTGCTGCCTCTTTAACTGTCAATAATGCGGGCATCGTCGTTACTGGTGGAGCGACAATCACTACTGGGACTTTGCGCGTTTCTTCGGCGACTGTAACGGGAATGTCTTCCGCCAATATGATTACAGTTATCAGTGGATCGGTGGGGGTATCTGGTGGATTAACGATTGATGTGTCAGGATTGGCAGTGACGGCCGGTATGAGCGCCTACTCTGGCCTTGTAGTTAATGGTGGTCATACTGTCAACAATGGACAGGTTATATCGGATGGCATGACAGTGTATGGTGGAATGGTTATCAACAATAATTTATCAGTGCATGGAAACACTTACTTCGAGCAATATACTGTTTCCGATGGCAGACTGAAGCGAAATGTGGTGAGAATCGATGGTGCTTTGGATAAGGTTCATAAATTGCGGGGAGTCTTCTATGACTTCAACGAGACGGTTGCTCCTCATGTTGTGCGTGGAGATGGCCGAAGACATGCCGGGGTTATTGCACAAGATGTATTGAAGGTATTGCCTGAAGCTGTGGATAATGGTATGGGCGAGGGCTTTCTCTCAGTGAAGTATTTATATCTTCTTCCCCTTCTTATTGAGGCCATGCGCAGCCTCCTTCAACGGCAAGAAGAAGGAGATAACTGTGACTGCGAAGCTGAGCTCGTGGAAAAGATGGAAAATGCGGAACGGAGGCTACGAGCACTTATCGCTGAGAAAGAGTCGCTTCTTCAACACCTTTCTGAGTTGCACAAAGTTTAGTGGTGGGTTGTGGTGTTTTTATCTTCTCTCTCTTGTTGCTTTTTGTGTGTAGACTAAGTCAAGATCACTGACTGCTTGCGTTAGATTTCTAGATCTCCAAATCTGGGGGATGACTTTCATCTCCACAACAACAAATCAAATAGGCTAATCGCATTCAAGCGCTTTTGTGACAAAGAAAGACAAATAGAGTGAGTCAGAGATTTTCTTGCTGCGTTTAACTGAAGGTGTCTGTGTCTTACGGCTTATTCGTTTCAGTGTCAGTCACAGGAAAGCGTGGCGCAGGCATTCCCATCATCCTTCTCCACGATGCCACTGGAGGAACCATATCTGTGGAATTGAAAAATGGGTTTCTATACAGGGGAACCCTGGAAGATGCCCAGGATAATATGAATATCACATTGAAGGTTGGTTGATTGGTTGGCTTGTTGTCGGTTTAAGCGATTTTCAACATTCTTGCCTTTGTTACTCTCTCACTCACGCATACTCATACACTCTCTGTCTGTCTGTTTGTCTCTCTTAGGATTGTATTCGAACAGACTTGCATGGAAAAGAGGCTCGTGTTGACATTGCCTATATCAGAGGGTCGCAGATCTCATTCATAATTTTGCCCGATATGCTGGCCAAAGCGCCATTCTTCAATCGTATAAAACTTTGGCGCAAATTTAAAGGTCATGCAATCTATGGAGCCAATACGGCCGCAGTCAATGGGCCCCGTGGTGGATTTGGCGGTCCGCGTGGCCCTCTTTATCCAGGGAAAGCAATGCCGGGACGGCCGCCAATGCCCGGCTTTCTTCCAAATGTGGGAGTAACTCCTTATCGTCCTCAACCACACTATTAGGAGTTATATAATAATGTATACGTGTAATATTAGCATTGCCACTTTGTCAGTTTTGTGTGTCAGAAATGAGTGGTAAATCCCCTTGACTGCAAATAATGGCCTGCAGTGTGATCCCAGTACAATGACCCCAGCAAACCATCATTGCATGCATATATAGTCATTGAATTCTTTTACCTGCAATTTTCTAACAAAGTTTCTGTGAGGTCCTTTAAATAGCGAATAAGGAATTGTTTTGCTTTGGCTTTGGTCAAATCTATCGCTGCACTGGCAAACCACATCTATATAGTGGTTTCCGCATGCTCCAATCTTAACGTTTCCGCAAAGGAAGGCTTTGCTTATGAAAGATTTTTATGGTGGAGGCTATTAGTTAGTGACGAAGAAGGTTTATTCATGTTGTTCACATCTCAAGATTGGAATTATGGGTTGTAAATAAGGAAGTGCTATTTTTCCGTTGGCAGGAGTTTCGCCTAAATGTCAAAAGCAGGCAGGGCGGAACAATATTGAATTTGGATTGTTCACCATGTGGTTCGCTGCATTTCTTGTCACTACCTCTTTATTGATATTCGGGATGGTCAACGCAGGTTGCCCCAATCGCTGCTCAGGACGCGGTAGTTGCGATTCAGAGAGTCAATGTGTTTGCGAGGCCAATTACAATGCGGCTCCTGATTGCTCACTAAGTAAGAGCGGCAAATTTTATGAGGATGATCTTGTTTAACGCTCTGTCCATCAGAAATCTGTCCTTCAGGCCGCTCTTGGGCGGGAAAGGCTTATGGGATGAATATGGCCCACCGGTTGGCGGAGTGCTCCAATCAAGGCATTTGCGATCGTGCCGCGGTAAGTTTTCGTGTTCCCCTGTTTCTTGATTTCCTTACAAGTCTCAACTTTGGGTCTAATTGTGTCCTGTAGGGCGAATGTCGGTGCTTTGCGGGCTTCGATGGCCATGCCTGTGAGCGCGCAAAGTGCAATTGCAACGGCCATGGCACATGCGCAACTACCCAAACCCTCCAAGAAACAATGTTTCCTGCCTTATATGATGAACCATACTCGCTCTGGGATGGTCAGCAGACCACCGCCTGTATCTGCGATATCGGTTACACCGGGCCAGGCTGCACAATGCGTAAGCCTTTGTTTTACACTTAATTTCCAGTCTCATTGTTATTTGCCTGATGATAGGAATGTGCCCAAAGGGTGACGATCCCTTGACTCCTTTCACCGATTATCGCAGTATTGCTGTGATAGTTGATCAAAGCTATGCGTCGCCGACTTCTGGAAGTTATAAGTTTACTTTTAATGGTGTGTCTATATCAATGCCAATATCTCAGTGGACAGATATGGAATGCCAGGCCGCTTTTGAGCAGATGTCGAATCTGTTGTCCGTGCAATGTGGGGTCAATAAGCGTGGTCGCTTCAACGGCTACTCGCTCCTCCTACAACTCCTCTCCTTCCCTGTCATTCCGTATGAAAATAATATCTATGTGAATGATGGAGTACCACCCATCTCTGCCTTTAGCTGTGACGCCTCAAATGTGGTGACAGCAGGATCAGCAACATGCACTATTCAAGATGTCGCAGGTGACACTTTCCCAGAATATGCCTATTGCTCCAATCGTGGAAGCTGCAACTTTACTCTCGGAGTTTGTGCTTGTTTTGACGGCTTTTATGGAGCAAACTGTCACGATTACAATTATGGACTGCGTGAAGTATTTTCCGCTGCGAACGATGATGTTCTAAACTTGCAAAACATGCGTTCGGCTTTTCAAGGCACTATTTTGCGTCTGTCCACTCTTTATTCTGGCACCACCAGTTTTGACTTCTTGCGTATAACAGATCTCAGCCTTTCCTCAACGCCTCTACTTCGTGTTGATGGTTATGGCAACCTTGTGATGAATGTGGGTGGTCTGGTCATTCGCGGCCTCGATGGTGCTGGCGGACAGACTATAGAAGCTGGAGGATTGGTTGTAAGTGGTGGCGTATCTGTATATGGCGCAGGCATTTTACTCGCCACTGGAGGCATTACAGTGCAGTCTGGAGGCCTACAAATTCAAAGTGGAGGGCTGCAACTCTCCGGCGGAATGACAGTCTCTTCGGGGGGATTGCAAGTTCGAGGAGGAATATCTGTGCTGGATTCTGGTGTTCGAATCAGCAAGAGCGGACTAATAGTTTACGATAATGGTATTACTATATCCTCTGGTGGCTTCTATATTGGTGGTTCGGGTTTAACTATTCAGACTGGCGGTATGGTTATCACGGGAGGAATGACTATTTGGTCTTCAGGATTGGTCGTTGAAAACTCTGGTATCACAATTTATTCTGGAGGTATAAATATTGGCGGTGGGCTAACTGTTAGTGCACATGGCATGAATATTTCGGGTGGGATGACAGTCAGTAGCGGCGGACTTGCTGTTAGCAATGGTGGAGCTAGTCTTGTGGGTGGCCTCGTCGTCACGGGAGGTGTTAGTGTCTATTCTGTGGGATTATCTGTTCTTGGTGGGGCTTCTGTAACCTCTGGAGGTCTCTCTGTGACTGGTGGACTCACTGTGACCAGTGGTGGCTTGCAAGTGCTGAATGGTGGTATTGTTGTGACCGGTGGAGCAACAGTGAGCACCTTAGGTCTTGTAGTAACGGGGGGTCTCACGGTTAACTCAGGTGGCATTGTTATCAGCACAATGGGACTTACTGTGATGACAGGCAACGTCGTGGTCTCATCTGGCGGCCTCTCCATAACTGCGAGTGGCCTGCAGGTTACTGGTGGAGCTTCAATATATTCAGGTGGCTTAGTTTTGAGCGAGGGCCTCACTGTCAACTCCGGTGGAGTATACGTGTCTCAAACAGGTGTGAGTATCAATAGTGGGGGTGCGATGGTGTCTGGAGGAATGACTATTAGTAGTGGTGGGTTGTCGGTCACTGGAGGGGCAACTGTTAACTCGGGAGGCTTTACCATTACGGGCCTAGTTTCGGTTGTTTCCGGCGGGGTGAGCGTAAGCAATGGTCTTTCTATCACATCTTCGGGTCTTGTGATAACTGGTGGATTAAGCGTTCTCGATACTGGTTGCAAAATAACTGGTGGACTAACAGTTTATTCGGGAGGATTAGTGGTTGCCGTGAATGGACTCAGTATTTCTTCTGGGGGACTTGTTGTCACCGGCGGGCTTTCGGTTAATACCTTGGGAATTCAAACGACTGGTGGACTGACCATAATTTCGGGAGGAGCTGCCATAAGTGCGGGGCTGACTATTGTCACCAGCGGCGCTGTTGTGTCGGGAGGAGTAACTGTGAGTAGTGGTGGCGTGGTTGTTTCTGATGGACTGACTATCTACAGTGCTGGTGCATTTATCAGTGGTGGTCTTACTGTTAGCACCCTTGGCTTACAGGTGACTGGAGGAGCGAGCATAAATGGAGGATTGGTCGTGACAGATGGAGTTACGGTCAGCAATGGTGGTGTATCGATTGTTGGAGGATTGCAAGTGACTGGTGGTGCAACAATTGTGAGTGGAATTACGGTGACTTCGGGCGGTCTTGTGGTTAATAACAATGGGATTACAGTTACTTCTGGTGGAGTTGTGATCACTGGCGGTCTTAGTGTAGGCAGCCTGGGAGTTGTCATCAGTGGTGGTTTATCTATTAGCAGCGGAGGTTTGGCCGTTTCAGATGGAATCACCATCGTGCAAGGAGGTTTGCAAGTAACTGCTGGAGGTATTTCTGTTGCTGCTGGAGGTCTGCAAGTTACTGGTGGCGTTACCGTTTATTCTTCTGGAATACGCGCCACTGGCGGGCTTAGTGTGCTCAGTGGTGGAGCAGCTTTCACCGGTGGAATTACAATCAACAATGTTGGAGTCTTCGTTCAAGCTGGCGGGTTGTCTGTGATTGGAGGAATGCGAGCTACCGGAGGTGTGACTGTCAATACTTTGGGTCTAGTTGTAACGGGTGGCGCAAGCATAAACAGCGGAGGTTTGCAAGTTGTTGGTGGCGCCACAGTTTCCTCTGGGGGACTTGTTGTCAGTGCAGGCGGGCTTAGTGTTACCGCTGGTGGGGTTACCATCACTGGAGGTCTTTCTGTTAGCACAGGGATGGTGGTAAGTGGAGGATTGAGCATTTTATCTTCAGGCTTGAGGGTTACTGGCGCTGCTACAATATATGGCGGAGGCCTCAATGTTGCTGGCGGCGCGTCTGTCTTCAGTGGTCTTACAGTTAATGGGGGAGTTACAGTTAACAGTGGCGATGTCCAAATTATTTCTGGTGGATTGAGTGTATACGGACAAGTTTATCTATCAAGTGCACCTAACACTGCTTCGGATGAACGTTTGAAGAAGAATATCGCTCCTATTACTAATTCACTGCATCGCGTATCGCAGTTGCGAGGAGTATACTATGATTGGATTCAAGACGAGGCGTCTGGGCTTCAGTTCGACAAAAACAGACACGTTGGTGTTATTGCTCAGGATGTGCAAGCAGTATTGCCTGAAGTTGTGCAACCAATATTTGAGAATAGATACCTTGGAGTCAATTACGTCGAACTTATTCCTTTGCTCATTGAAGCTGTTCGTGAGATGGACGCCCAACATCAAGAAGATCAAAAGCGCCAGTTGGTTTGCTCTGTTCTAAGCAGCAGATTGGACATTGTAGATCATACTCTGACTGCATTTGAAGAAGAGATGCTTTCAATAAAAGCTTCCCTTCCGACAAGTTTGTAAATATTATTCGTGGTATTTGAAATGCAGAAAATCGTGATGTGACGAAAAGCCACTCATTTTCATTTATGTTAATAAAATTAGTTGCCTAATTCTCCTGAACGACAACATCCCCAATTGCTATCCATCATATCATGAGCCCAATGAACGGCACTCTCAAAAGCAGCACGAATATCACCAACAATTTTTGATCAAATTGTTAAACTTGACCAGTTGGAAGAGCGTAAGGGGAGATATAGGTTTGAGGAGTAACAGAGGGTAAGGATTTTAGAGAATATTTCACTTGTTCGCTCGACTCACCCTGCCCCCCACCGGGACTGCCACCCAAGTCTCCAGCCGACTTCGTCTTGCGACTGAGACCCAACTTATCGCCAGAAATAGGCGAACCTTCTCCGCTCGAGCTTCGACTTGATCTCTGGCGACGGCTCTTTCCTGCGCTCTTTGACCTCTTCATACTTCCTCCAAGGCCTTGAGAAGCCAATTGATCCAGACTGAGCTTTCCGGTGAGAACCTTGGTGATGATTTGGTTGGCTTTGGTTGCGTTGGTTCGAACCTCTTCCATGACCTGGCTGATGGATTCCTTCTGTCGTTTCGTGGCAATAGCTGCACGACGTCGCTCTTCAACTAAAGCCTGACGTTGCTCCAGCATTTGAGATATACGTCTATTATAACAGAAAAGCAAAATGATCTCAATAAACCAAGTAACAAGAAGCATGTAATGTATGTAGTCTAGCAAGAACATACTGGTCATTTTCTTCGATACGCTTCTGGGTTGTAAGGCGACGGTAATCATTAATTCGCATGACTCGATGTACATTCTCTAGCTTGAGTTGAGTCTTAAGCAGCTTTCTCTCCTTTGTGATTGTCATGTCTTTATTTCTTCGTTCTTGAACCTCAAACACGTGTGCTTCCTCTTCATCAAACTTCTCCAGCATCAATTCTGCCTTGCGCTCTTCCTCGCGCTTCTGTTGCAATAGAATCATTTGACGTCGTTGCTCTTGCAGCTCCAGCTCCTGCGCCTTCAACTCGCGCTCTTCCTCCTGTCTCCGAACATGTTCTGCACGGATCTGCTCGAACTGCTCCTGCTTCGAGAGGAAATCCTGCTTCTTCTTCTCTTCAATAGCTTTAGCCATCTCCATATTCATTGAGATACGTTCTTCGATCATCTGACGCTTACGGCGCATCATCTCCGCATGCTCAGCCTGCTTCTTCATTATGGCTTCTTGCTTCTTCCTTTCTGCGTATTGCATCGATTCCAACCGCTGACGAAGCCGCATCTGCTCTTCAGTAAAGAACTGTTCGACCTGTCGACGGTGCTCCTCATGCTTGCGCTTGCGCTCTTGTTCCTCCTCACGAGCCCTTCGGCGCTGTTCAGCCTGCTTGCGTGCAGCCTCTTCAGCAAGAGCACGCTCTTTCTCGTGGGCCTCTCGAGCCAAGGCGAGCCGCTGCTGCTCCTCCGCCTCCTCCATCGCCGATTTCTGCAACTCGCGCAGCCTCCGCTCCTCCGCCATCAATCGCATGCGCTTTTCTTGCTGCTTTTTACGTAAGGTATCTTTCTTCTTCGCCTCTGCAATGCGCTTCTCCATGTCCTGCGTCAGTTTGGCACGATTGAGTTCGAAATTGATCATAGACTCCAGCTCCTTCTGTTGTCGCTTTCGCATCTTCTCGATGCGCTGGAGTTCCATTTGAATTAAAGTGCTGTTTTGTTCTTCTTGCTGCTTCAGAACCATTTCTGGCGTTAGCGAGTCTGCGGCGGTCAGATTGGTCGCGGACTCGAACTCAGCCACGGCCAGTCGCTTTCGCTCTAAGCGACACTGTCGCATGAGGTCGTAGCGACGTTGCACATAGGCTTCATGGCGAATGCGCTGCACGGCGGGATCAATGCCGGGCTCCCAGAAGGAGTCGATGTCTCGGATCTTGAGCACCTCGGGATTGACACCCAGCTTCAAACAAATCTCTGCGCTACGGGGGGTAAGCACCATTCGCGCAGGAGGAGGATTGATATTTGAGGAGGTGACGTCTGAGACCATGTTGAAGACCTCGTCCAGGCTGAGAGGAGGGAGAGAAGAATTCTTCTTTTTGCCTTTCTTGCGGCTGCCATTGTTTTCAGAGTTGACCGAGAAATCCGAAGAACTCCGAGGACGAGATAAAGATGGGGACGACGACGTTGCCTTCATTCCGCAAATAACCTAGACTAATCAGTTCAGAGCCAGCTTCGAAAACCGCTCCGTGCTGTTGACAAACAATTGGCAGATGACCGTTTCACTCTAAAAGTTGTTTTTCGGCGCGCTTCTCCCAGCGCAAGGTAAGAATAGACTGCTGCAGTACTGTACAGCAGGTGTTGTGTAGGCATCGTGAGGTGTTGCTTTGAGCTCTCCCAATCTTGGTAATAGAGTGACTATGCAGTCAAACGTTGGCAACAGGTGAGGTCCTTCTTCATTCTAAGGGATGAATTGAAAGATAATAACTGTTGATGGCCTCATCTGTGACGGGATAGACTGCCCAAGAAGGAAGCAGAACTCTTCCGCGCTTTGGTCTCCTGCCACGAGCAGAAGCAGTACAAGAAGGGAATTAAAATAGCCGATACTATATTGAAGAAGTATCCTAACAATGGCGAGACGCAGGCGATGAAAGGTCTCATCTTGAGCCAGACGGGCAAGAAGGCCGAGGCCTACGAGTTGGTCAAGAGCGGAGTGCGGAATGACGTCCGCTCTCACGTCTGCTGGCACGTTTATGGCCTCTTGTATAGGGCTGATACGAACTACAAAGAAGCTATCAAGTGCTACTTGAACGCCCTTCGCATCGATCCAGGCAATCAGAATATTCTGCGAGATCTCTCCTGGCTGCAAGCGCAGGTAATCCACACCTCTTCCTACACCTTGTCATACATTAATCTGGACATGTTCTACTCGTGAATTGGTCGTGCTTTCGCTCGCTTATCTTTGTCTCTTTTGCTGTTTGGTAAAAGATGAGAGACAAGGTGGGCTTTGCGGCCACTCGGCGTCGCATTCTCGAGGGCAAGCCTTCCCTGCGCGCTTCTTGGGTGGCCTTCGCGGTTGCCAATTTCATGCTGGAGGATTACGCGGCGGCTTTTGATGTTATCTCCAAATACAATGAGAGCGTTACCAATAAGGAAGATACTGATCCGTATGAGGAGAGTGAGTTGTTGCTCTTCCAGAATCTTTGCTTGGAACGTCGCGGACTGTTTGCGGAGGCTTTGGCTCACCTTGATCAGTTCCGTGCTGCTATTGTGGACAAGTTATCTTGTGAGGTTAAGTATGCGCAATTGCTAACTCTTTCGGAGCGTTTTGGTGAGGCGCAGTCAGCTTGGGAGAAGCTTCTTGCCGCGCAGCCAGAGAACTATCGCTTCCATTGCGGCCTGCAAATCGCGTTGTTGCGCCTCCCAGTTGGAGAAGCGAGCTCTATGTTTTCGCTCAAGCGGTTGGATCTGCCGTGCTCAGTGCTATCATTGACCGACACACAGCGAAACCTGTTGCTGAACAATTATCGCGAACAAAAGTCTCGGGCAGGTCGTAAAATTGTTCTCTTTCTCTTGTCAGGAAGTGCCGGGTTTGAAGAAGAGTTGGAAAGGTTCATTGTGGAAAATCTTGAGAGAGGACTTCCCTCTTTGTTCCATGAGATTTGTTCTTTGGTGCTGATCCCTGACACGGCAGCTCCAGGCCGCCTTGTCCCCGCAAAAGAGCCCATCGATTTCCGTGAGCATATGGTCACTCAACTTAGTTTAGCCATCCTGGATCGTTTTACGAAGCCGCGCAATCCACAAGCAGCATTATGGGGATTATTTCTACGAGCTCATTTGCTAGAGTGTGGTGGTGCTTTGGAGGCTGCCAATCAGGCCATCGACGAAGCCCTCGCTCATACACCCACTGCTATCGACGTTCTTGTAAAGAAGGCGCGCTTGCTCAAGAAGACGGGAAATGTTTTGGGCGCCGCAATGGCGATGGAGGAATGTCGTGCCCTGGACCTCCAAGATCGCTACTTGAACAACAAAGCTGCGAAGTATTTCCTTCGAGCAGATGATACTACCCAAGCCCTTGCCACTATTTCCCTCTTCACGAAGCATGAAGGAGACGTGATTAAGACCTTAGATTACCTTCAGTGTAGTTGGTTTGAGCTTGAAAGTGCTGAAGCCTACAGTCGCACCAAGAAATGGGGTTTGGCTCTGAAACGCTTCTATTCCGTACGGAAGCATTTCGTCGATCAGTACGATGATCTTTTCGACTTTCATGGCTATTGCATGCGCAAGACAACACTTCGTGCTTACATGGACATGCTGACGACACAAGACAATTCCTATGGCCACGTGTCTTTTCAGCGAGCATTCCGCGGTGCTGTCTCAATCTTGCTTCACTTGCTGGACAGTCCTGAAGACATTGATGGGCTGGGACATCTTTCTCCCGCTGAACGTAAAAAAGAGCGTCTTCGTTTGAAGAAGAAGAAGGCTCGTGATGTTGCCGCCAAGGAACCTGTTAATAACAAGGAAAAGGAGGAACCTTCTGTCAGTAAACCCAACGAAGACGAAGACCTTGAAGGTGAACAGTTGCTCAGCAAAGACTTTACGACGGAGATTGCCTCTTGGTGTGCACTGCTCGCACCTCATTTAGAGCATTGCTCTGCCGAGACCCTTGCCATTTATTGCGAGGCTTGCTTGCGTAGAGGAAAACTTCTTCCTGCAGTTCGTGCTGTCTCGATCGGACGTGCTAAAGATGTGTATAACCCCGCTTTACATGTTGCTTTTGTTCGCTTGGCAGCGAAAATGAAAGGTAACAAGAAAGTTCATGCTACCTCTCTGGCAACTGTCAAGGAAGAGTTCGCTAACCTTCAAGGAACTAGCCTTCTTGATTTCGTGAACTCGTACCTGGCGACTGCCATTGACAGGGGCAGTCTACCCCACGTTTTGGCTGGTCTGAAGGCGCTGCAAGTGGCCGAAAAAGCTGCTGTGGTTCAAGCTCGTTGTGCTGACATTTTCGCTCGTGAAGATAATTGGAATCGTCGCGGAGTTACTGTTTACAACGTTATCGATACAGCTAAATTTCTCACTGGTTCCTTTGAGCATGAGAGCTTTACAGCGCAGTTTTTGGAGTGGGCGAAAACTAAATTTGGTTCGTGCCAGTTTTTGAACAATTCCGCTTCAACTGCAGGAGATGATGCTGATCAGCAAGACCTTTAAGATTCAGAGCGGGTATGAAGAACAAAATACTTTAATAGTGTTAATTCTAATTCAGTGCACTTCTTGTCCTGAAGTTCCACTATGAAGTACTTCCTTTGTTGTTGTAAGAACAGAATAGCAACACAATGTAGGAAGAGGCAAAGCAAAGGACAAAAGGCAAAAATAATAATGAATATAAAACGAAATAGAACAAAAAACGATCGTCACGAGGGCTTCGCACGTGGTCACCCACCGTACTACTGGCCTCGCCTGAGCACGCTTAACTTCCTAGATCTGACGGGTTAGGGTGCAGTAGTGCTAGTATGAACGATCATGTCTGTTCCCCTCACCACCTCACTATACATACTGTACTACTACCAATCCTCTTCCATCTCCACTTTCTGATTGTTGTTTCTTCTATTCTCTCTTTGCCTTCTGAAGCAGAGAAGAAAGAAAGCAGACATGATGGCAATTGCAAATAAGTAGTGTGATATGAATAATTTCATGGCTCATGTAAGACAGTTTTCATCTTCTTCTCCATACCATGCAATGAGCGTTCTTCAGTGAGGCAATGAGAACACCTCACACTATCTCCTGCACAATATAGAAACTGTGGTCAGTTAGTGGGTATGTATAAGTGGGATGTGCTGTTCATGGAGCATTCTCTGACTCCTAGAGAAAGGTCTGTATTTCTCTTCAACAATGCTGACGCTGTAGTTCCGGCTAGGCTAGACCTCATAGAGGGTCAGAGGGTAGCGATGAAGAGTGAGGAGGAAAGTATTATTAGAGAGTGAGAGACTCTCCTAGACAGACCTC
>VKHL01000221.1:8750-36728 GCA_015146655.1 Ochromonas danica
AACACACACACACACACACACACACACACACACACACACACACACACACACACACACACACACACACACACACACACATACACACACACACACACATACACACACACACACACACACACACATACAGACACACACAGACACACACATAGACTATCAAACAACAACCAACCAGGATCAGGCTGAAATATCCACTATTCTTACCTCGAGAAGAAGATGTGAGCGTGCAAGAAGGATGTGTTCTAAGAGATGTGGACGGTTCAGAGCCATGGCATCCTTCGCAGCCTGGCCCAGCCTGTCAAGTAGACGACTGTGAGCACTTCCACCATGCAACTCACACTCATTATCACCCAAGATATTGGTAGTCAAGATGGAAGTATCAGTCAGCATTTTGTCTTTTCTCAGTGCGAAGGAGAGTGCCGAGGCGGGATTGAGGATGAACTCTTCGCTGGAGAAGGTGAACTGACAGCGATTCTCACTCAACCAGAACTGCATGCTAAGTCGAATAGATTCATTCTGCAAGCTGGCTATATGGTCACGATATTGATCATTGGATACGATGAAGCCGTTGTTCTCTCTGGCGTAGTTCAAAATGTAGGCATCGTCACTGTCCCCTGAGGGCACCAATGAGAGACGACGTTGTGCGAGATAGTGAGAGAGAAGAGTATGGCTTTCATAGGCTTCAGCTTGCGTGAGGTAGCAGCGAGTGTTCTTCTTCATGTAGGACTCTGGCAGAAAGGCGCGCACTTCGACTGCCCAGGCGGAGAAGAAGTCCAAAGACAGCTGCACCCCCTTGGCAGAGAACCTGTCGAGACCATAGTTCCAGCCGATGTTTGCACAGTCCAAGACAATGAGGATCTTACTCCGATCGACAGGCTGGTCCACGACCATCTCTGCGAAGGTCTCCTCGATTGTGGCTGGAGGTATTGGTGGAGCACTTGCCGTCTGGTGGGGAGAAGCAACGACTGCTACCTTTTGATCTATCTCTGGTTCTTCTTTGGGTGGCTGAACGATGAGGGAAACATAACCATTCCGTGCATCCATTTCAACTAGCCTAGGATTAGTTAAATTATTGTTTTCCACAAATCCAACCCTCACCCCAAATTATGTAATTACTTACTGAGAGTTAATGAATTACGTACTATTCCCCCACAATAGCAGAATACACCAAGCCATGCTAAATATCATTTGTTTCATTGGTTATAATTAGTAGATTAGAGCATTTAATTCTTTACGTAATAACGCTTGTAATGATACAAGAGCTCTGCCTGCGACTCAACCAGAGGCTTAGGAGATTGCAATTGAAGTCGAGTGACTCTATTCCCAGCTCGCTTGGAAACAGTCGAAGAAGAAGAAGTAGAAGAAGTAGAAGAAGGAGCTTCTAAGACAGAGAACGACAAGGAGAAATTGCGTCGAACCTCCTCTTCCTTGGGAGGTGCTCTCTTCTGAACTAGGCAGTGTTCGACTACCTCTCCATCAACTGCTAGCACAGCTGAAGAGGTAGAGGTAGAGCAGACTTTGCTGTCACCACTGCTCGATGTCGACTTCATCAATTTATTCTTGCGACGCTGCTCAGCTTTAGACAGTCTTCTCTTCTTACCAGCAACAGCACCAACAGCTTCCGGCTCGCCATCATTCTGCTGTGCTTCTACAGCCAGTGCTCCATCATTTAGCGACAGACTCTGTTCACTGTATTCGGGGACTACAATAATAGAGCTGGAAATAGCGATTTGGTCGGAGGCTATAGCAGCCTCCACAGCAGCCAAGACAGAGTTGGCGAGGTCAGCAGAAAGAGAAATAACTTCTCCAGACTTCATCATCAATGAGCCTGATTGACAACTCAGATCAACTGCTGCAGAGCTCATGTCGTCATCATTGCCCCTAGAAATAGAAACAACGAGTGGAAGACGCTTGCTTTTGATCACATCAATATCATCATCTGTATTGACAACTCTCTGTAGCAAGGCAGCCGCTGACTGGACGAGACTTTGATACGCATTGATAGGAATACGAACAATCCTCTGATCTGAGAAGCAGAGTGCTGCAGGGAGAATACTGTACGAGTCAATGACACTGCCTGACTGCGAGGCTGATGGAGGAGCACTTGTAACAAGAGGCAATCCACATTGCACGATCGGAAAATGTTTTCCCCAACTTCTCAAGACATTCATCAAGAAGGTTGTCGACAGAGACAGACTACGTCGTCTTGTATCTTCCACAATGACCAAACCATCTTGAGATAGCAGCGACTCATTCATAATTCGAATAGGCAACTGTGTTAGTAAAGAATGACATCTTTGTTGGTCATTGGGTGAGGCTGACTCTGATAATACAATCAACTCCTCCCCTCGTGAATTAGAGTTAGTCGCCACGTCTTTGGGATTGTATCCAAGTTCTTGCATGACATGAATAGCACGATTCTTCTCCGTCTTGTTTGCAGATGCTGAGCGAACAATCTGCAAAGAACGCTCATTGCTCTGTGGCTTTAATACTCGAGCCGAGGAGGATAGCTTTACTATTGGTTGCTGGAGAAGTGGTTCGATGCGCCGGTTGTCAACAGCAGCAGTTGTGGACTGTGTGGCTGCTGCCACCGAATCATCCGCGGAGGAAGCACTCGTGGAAGATGTTTTACGAAGAAGAGCAATGAAGAAGCCTCCTGTGTTTTGATCATGTGGGAAAATACGCATTGAGCGGTCAAGATGCATTCTCGCAGCCTCCTCTGTGGTGGGAGGTAGCATATCTCGGGTAATAGCAGGGAGACGAGCTTTGCTTTGAGCACGCTCCTTCTCAGTCGACTCGCCAACAGTGAATATGTCAACGTCTGCTATCCATGAGGAAAGACCAGGGCGATACCGCAGACCTGGTAGCTTTGCGCTAACGTCAACTAGCCTATAGAGCTCACAGTTAGTTCATATTCCAGATGCTGCAAGAACGATGAGGTGTCTTACTCCATTTCATCATATGCTCTCAGCACAGCAGCTATGACAGCCTCATCTTCTAATGGGTTCAGAGAACAGGTAGAGTAGACTAACATGCCACCAGGACGAAGAAGACGAACTGCTTCCATCATGATTTTCAACTGAAAACAACAACACAACAGCAACAATAAAAACAGATGATTATCTATTGCAAGATAACCCATCATCCTCCTCTTACCTGAACGGCATGAAATTCTAACCCTATTCTGGGGCGAAATAATCTCCATAAATGCGGACATTTACGTAGAGTACCATCTCCTGAGCAAGGCACATCACATAGGATTCGATCGAAAACCTCTTTTTGTGGAGAAGTCAAATTAGCTGACCATTGTGCTGCATCACTATTCATCAAGACAAAATGAGGAGCAGAACTATGTAGAAGGCGCTGCTGGAGAGTTGTGATGCGTTTAGCATCGATGTCATTGGCAACCAAGACGCCCTGTGAGCAAGTCTTCAAACCTGCCAATCGTGCAGACTGCGCCATCATTCCTAGTAATTGTTCTGTCTTACTGCCAGGTGCCGCACAAAGATCCAAGACGAAATGACTATGTTGGACATCGAGAAGCAGAGCAGGTATCATGGAGACTAGTTCTTGCCTCACAATGTGGCCAAGCAGAACTTCGCGTTGCAGAAAGCGCTGCAACTTTTCCAACCCCTTCTCCTTTGCCAGACCACTATTGTCCACAGCCAGTTCATATGAATGTGGACACCATGGAACAGGTTGAATAATGGACCCATCAGAGGTCTTGTTCTGTGTGGCGATGTATCGACCTCGAGGGCGGCGATACTCTTCCTCTACCGCCACTTGCAGCAAGGCAGACAAAAAGTCATCGCACATCTCACTGATTCGAAAGGTAGAAGGCAAGTCCTTCCTCATGGATGCCAGGAACAAGTCCCATTCGCTGGCTAGGTCAGCTATCTGTGCTTGGTAATAGAGGCTGTGGCGGGGATTTGGATCGTCCTCACTCCATCCTCCTCGATTCTTCACCATCCATTGACGATTCTCCTCCTTCCTCTGCTTCTTCTTCTCAGCTTTGGATAGAAGCCTTGGCTTCGCTGGAGATTCATCGATAACAAGCAGCTTCTCCGTTTTCTTGGTCGCCATTCCATTCCATTGTTCATTTCATCTTCGCTCCACACACCCGCGCACGACAACAATATGTAACACAACATTAACTGCCCTTCTTCTGTCCGCTTTATCTGCACTTGCGATGAAGTAGATCAATTAACACTATCCCTAGTACATCTTGGTGGATGGAAATAAGTGATGATAGCTATTCAGTAGTAGTAAACTACATCATTCTGAAAATATCCAAGAGAAGGGAAGAAACGCGTTCATTTGGGGATGTTTTTGGAAGACCAAGGGTGTGTGAGGCGACAGACAGGGAGTTGGCGGTCCCGGTTCCGGTCAGTGTGCAGACAGGTCGAGTTCATGGGCGAGCGCAACAAGCAACAGAGCAGCTGGAAGGCGAAATTACCCCACAGTGAAGGCGAAAAAGGATGAGCGCTCTTGGTCGCATTATCTTCCGTAATGTCGCGAGCAATGCTCGTAAGGTGACAAGCATCTCTCCTGTTCAGGGTTTCCGTGGTCTGTCTACCATCATTGAACGTAAGGAGATGGCCGAGGAGAGCAGATACATCCGCAAATTGGAAGCCAGACGCAATGACGAATTGAAGGCTCGTATGCAGAAGATTTTGGAGCTTGAGGATGGCAGTGCTGAGAAGAAGGAACTTCTTGAGCTCTTAGGTAATTATTTTTGACGGTTGATTTTATTATTTTCGGATAGATTTTCATTTTCTTGTTCACAGAGAAGAAGGAGGAGCCTGTCGAGAAGAAGGGCCTCATCGCTAAGTTAGGTCTCGATGACTGGAAACTTGCTTTTCCTGTCAGTCTTCTTGTGGTTTTGCCCGCCATCAAGACTGAGGTGAGATCTTCCTTGTTCTTGTTGCAGATCAGCAGTTTTGGTTGATGATATCTCACCACCTCTCTCTCTCTTCATCGTGTTCTTCTATTTTGGTAGCTCTTCGTCCTCAACGATGATGCCACCATTGGCATGATCTTTATTCTCTTCTGCTCCACCGTCTACACTCAAGTTGGTCCTATGGTTGCCAAGACCTTCGAGCAGTACACCAAGGAGATTGAGCAGAAGATGAAGTCTGTGGATGACGCTGTTCTCAATCAGATTAATGCTGCCGTTGATACCAATGAGAAGAATCTCACTCTCAAGGAGGATTACGAGAGCATTTTCCGTTTCAAGGACGATTTGGCCGCCACCAAAGCTGAGGCTCTCAACCTCGCTGAGGAGCACAAGTTCCGCGAGGCTATCATCGCCAAGCTCGACTCTCTCCATGCCCTTGAGGAGGCTGCTTCTGCCGCTGTTCGCAACCGCATGGTGAAGGAGGTTCATGCTGATGTGGTCAAGACATTCACCAATGACAAGAAGGCCAAGGAGTCTGCTCTGCAGCAGGCTATTGCCGTTCTCGTTTCTGGCGAGGGCTCTAAGATTGGCAAGGACGTTGTTGGTGAAGCTTTCGTCTCTGCTTTGTCTAACTACCGCACCAACTACTCCAAGCTCTCTCCTGATCAGGACGAGATCCTGGTCAACTTACAGAAGGAGATGGCTGCTGTTACCTCTGCTCCCACCGTTGATGCCAAGGGTGGCAATATCTACAACACTATCTAATTGCTAGTTTGGTTGATCTTAAGAGAGCCTACATGCCTTGTGTAAGAATTCTTAAGCATAAATAATGCTCATCTAGCGAATCCTTTTATCAGATGAAGTCGAAAACATAATCTAGCCGCTCGATAGAGTTCTTACTTATTACACAGAGCAGGGCAGCTAGTCGCTCAGAGAGTGAGTGCCTTAAGCAGTGAGCAAAACAGCTCCACCAGCTTCCTTTATCTTCTTCTCAGCCTCCTTGCTGAAGTATCTGGCCTTCACAACAAGGGGAACCTTGGGGAGAACACCCTTGCCCAAGACCTTGAAGTAGCCAAGCTTGGTGACATCGAGGACAGGGGTCTGCTCAGCGCCAGCCTTGGTCTTCTCGTAGACACCCTCAGGCAACAAGCTCCAGAGGCGGTCGATGTTGACAGTGGGGCAGAAGGCGAGGTTGCGCTTCAAGTGGAAGGTTCTCATACCAACCTAGTATATGTCCAGCATGACTGTTAACTAGGACAGGACGAAACAGAAGCATAGTGTGTATCACCTTTCCGAAGTAACCAGGATGGTACTTATCCATGAGGATGCGGTGATGGTGCTGACCACCGGCATTACCACGACCACCAGGATGGGTGCGGTGCTTGCCGACACGACCATGACCTGCAGAGACGTGACCTCTCTTCTTACGGTTTGCCTTGAGCCTGCTGGGCTACAGATGAAAGAAGGAGAAGTGAGAAAAGCCAACAAACAATTCCCATCAATAGAAAAATTCAAACATGTGGCGCAGCAACAATAACAAACAAAAATCACCCAGGAGCAGCAAGAAACAGAGAAGGAAGGAGCAGAGGAAGACCTACCATTTTCTTTTATCGAACTCTAACTCTTTGAGCTGGTTTGTGGTCGCGCCATTGGCTGCTGCACCCTCTTCCGGGACAACCACCCATCACACTCACAGTCCTCCCACGCAAATATAACTTTCCTGCGCTATCCAATAATAGTTTCGATTTTAAAAGCTCTCATGAATATCAAGATATCAAGATATATTAAATATCAGTAATAAAAAGGAATGCAGGAATAAGGAATGGCCGAACGAGAAGGTTTTCAAAAGACTACTGCTGGTCCTCCTACACCAAATGTTAGATATTCATATATTTGCCTTTTCAGTGGAAAAAGTACAGATAATCGATCATTACCAGAGAAGTGACACTGGAAATGATCGATTATCTGTACTTCGGATCAGCCAATACTTGTACAGCTGTTAGATCAGACTGTCAAATGAACTCTGAACGATCATGTAAAAACCAATTTAACGTTAGCAAATCGATAAGTGCAGCATATGACAGAACAAAAATGAATTTAATAGTTAATGTATTACTTATTGGACAAAATCAAGCAGAGTAGAGTAGAGTAGAGTACTACTATACTATACTATACTATACTATACTATACTGTAGTGTAGTATAGTAAGGTATAGTGTGGTATAGTAGATTATCGAATGTCGTTGTAACTAAAACTAATAAGCAGGAACTAAGTTAGGCTGACGCTCTTGGCTTTTCACCTTCTTCTTATAGTCAGATGGTAGATCAACATTCTCTGTGCCATGATACCACATGCCTTTCCTCTCCTTCTGTGCTTTGCTTTCCAGTGCTAGCCAGTGGTTGCGATCTCCGTCATACTGTGCACCACCTTGGCGATAGACCACCGCTAGGCCTTCTGATAACAGGTCCTCGCCTATATCACGCGTCTGAGAGAATAAGCCAAAGAGTCCATTTGAAGCCTTGTACTGCACTCGACCAATAGCTCGACTGTACTGGTCAGTGGCCAGCAGCTTGACATCGACCTCCTTGCCCTCCAAGCGATCGCGAGCGAAAGCCTTGGCATCCTCAGCAAATGGTTGACCTGGATTACCCTTCTTCGCAGTCTCTGGAGCATCCACAGCAGCGAGGCGGACCATGATCGTGTGGTCCTGCAGTGACCCCGTGAAGTCTCTCTTGCCCAGGTGACGCACTCGCATAGTGTCACCATCCACCACCTTCACTACCAAGCCATGAATGCTCTCTTTGTTTCGGTAGTACTCTCGTGGAATGTCTGCCGCGGTCTCAAACTGCTGTGGTGCGGAGAGAAGGTTCCAGAATGCCAATGCGCCCACACTGACCACAGCGGCGATCTTTGCTCCTCCTGCAAGAGAGAGAGACAAAGAAGATCGCTTGCGGTCTTTCAGCTGAGGGAAAGAATGCAAAGTAGTAAAGGTGAGACAAATCAAAGCAGTCAGTAGCAGTAATCTCATTATTCTTCAATTTCCGCACACAACAGCTTGTTGTTGCTCTCTCTGTCTCTGTGAAATTGTTTAATGATATGTAAAGGAATTTCATAAATAATTGCCGTTTCATTCAACTTCCGTCATGACTTGACTGAACTAGTCTAGCACTGTAGTACTGTCTATTCTCTATGACTTCAGTGGAAACTCTCACTCGTTTTCTATCCTTGGATAAGTCCCAGCGAGGTGCTGGCACAGGATCTAATGAAGGAGACAAGGTGATCTCCATCCACCCAGAAGTGCTCAAGTACGGCGTCATCTCCACAGGCTTCTACTACCACCTCAAGTTCCAGATCAAGAACAACACCTTGTCTCCTGTCAGAGTGAGGGTTGAATTACAGCCATCTTATGGAGAGAAGAACAGCATTCGTCTGGTACAACTGCCCGATCTGGTAGCACCGGGCATGACCACCTCCATCACCTTGGAACTAACACCAGAGTTCCCTGGACTTGCCAAGTTCCATCTGACAGTGAGTCAGAACCATAACAACTACTCTCTGAAGAGAGACATTGATGCACACATCGTGACACAAGAGACCTTCAAGTATGTGAAGAAGTCGCTGCAGATCCAAAAGCGTGCCGTCTATCAGCCTAACGTCGAGCCTGTGGGACCTATGCTAGGCTTGATGAGCAGCTCGTCGACACAGACTCCCATCACCTCTCTCTCCGAGGCGCTGATCATGGATGACGAAGATATGTACGACTTGCTGGCCATCCCCATGACCCCCCTCACCATCTATGACCCCTTCGACAAGTGCCTGCGGATTGACAGACTGCTAGGCCAAGTAAGACTTCCCTTCCCTTCCCCTCTCTCTCTCTCTCTTTCTCTCATTCACATGTCACTTGTGCCATGACTTGGTTCAGGTACATGTTGATCCCGCCTTAACACTGGAAGAAGTGCTGGCGAAGAATCAAGAGAATCGAACACAACGGCTAGAAGAGTTGGAGGAGCAAGGCTTTCTCACCCAGGAGTCCATGGGTAAGTGCCTCCTATTTCTTCTTTTCTGCCACAACAAGGGACCTCACCAACTGCTTCAGATCGTCTGAGGAAGGAACGAGAGAGCAATGGACAAGTCGATCCTTACGACCATCCTGACAGTTTTGGAGGCTTTGACTCTCATGACGATAGTGAGAGGGAGGAGGAGGAGGGATGTAGTGTGGATGGAGAGCAGGATCTGGCCATGACCTCTCAGTCACTCAAGACCAACGCCTCGGTATCCTCACTGCTTGCTATGAAAAGAGATCGCATTGAACAGCAAAGACGAGCAACGATAAATGCTTCCACTGCCTTTGCTCAAGGATCCAAAGGAGTGAATGCCTTGCGAACATTAACTATTGTACAGAACAAGAGCAAAACCTACTCTATTGCTGAAGAGCATAAAGTTGCATGAGATGAGTTAATGGTCTGTAGTAATTTATTGTTCTAGTGTGGTCAGTTTTTAAGTATACTATAATTAATTACTTCATTTATCCATGGAAACTTAATGCCACCAAAACTTAATGGAATCCATGGAATCCATGTGGCAAAGTTTCAAACGGTGCGGCCTCTTTGGTTGAAACTCCCTTCTGCACTTGATCATACTGTACCATACCCTACTATACTATTGTCTATCTAGGATATCAACTTGATGAGCCATGGGAGACAGTCTAATAGAAGGAGAAGGAATCGAAGAGGACTGCTTCAATGACGAATCAAATCTGCAAAGCAATCATCCAGTCATTCCTGTGCGAACTTGGGCCACAGGCAGTCCCTTCAAAGTGGCTCTTGAAGCTGGACAAGTGCCAGTGCGCAAGGAGGGACAAATGAAGATTAATAGTGACGAAATCGAGTGGAAAGGGCTGGAGGACTACTTCTCGAGCGATCAGCTCCTCCTAGCAGAAGAAGAAGACCTTCCTGAGGGAGGGCAGACTGAAGAGCAGCAGGATGATGATGGTGATGAAGAAGCAGAAGATGGTGGTGATGATGACTATGAAGATGATGACTACGAGGAAGACTATGTCTCTGGTGAGGAGGAGGAGGAGGAATATGGTGAGGAAGATGACGAGGCAGAGGGAGAAGAAGAAGAAGAAGAAGAGGGTGATGGTGATGGTGATGGTTATGAACATGGCCATGGCCATGGTCCAGAAGACCAGGATGATGACCTCCTGCTGGCTAACTTCGAGCGACTTCTTCAATCACAAGAGACGCCAGAGAAAGCGTATGTTACCTCATCTGCTACCTCTGCTACCTCTGCTACCTCTGCTACCTCTCGCAGCCAACAACAGCCACAGCCACAGCCACAGCCTAACTACACTGAAGCCTACCAGGAGCTCTTACAATACTTTGAAAGTCCTCGACGTGTCAACAATAACAATAATAACAATAACAACAATAATAGTAATAAGAGCATTAATACACTAGCTGCAGTGAAGAATGGACTCTTTCTCTCTCATAATAATAGTGGTAGTAGTAGTGCTGCCCACTTATTACATGAAGAAGACAACGTCTACTATGACTATGACCATAATGACAATGACAATGACAATGACATGGAGGAGGAGAGGGAACTCAACCGTGTCGCTTACATGCAGGCAATTCACAGTCTTTTCCAAGAAGAGAAAGCTCAAGCTGCTAAGCACAAAGAACAACAAGTCAAGAAGATGAAACACAATAAAGGGAAAGACAGCAAGAACAAGAAGCAGTCCTCCAGCAGTCGACCTCGACAAGACAAGCAACGAAGAAGAAGAAGGTCTATGCCTAGCTTCACTGACCCGAAGAAGTTAAGTGAGGTGCAAGATCGTCATCGGGTAAGAATCATCCCCTCTAACCCCCTCTTGTCTGTTGTCTGTCAGTACTGTTGACGATCATGTTTCTCACTGCTACTCCTCCTCTCTCCTTGGTTTGTATGTACTAGGCTATGCTGTTAGATATTGCCAACAAGCGCAAACAAGAAGAAGAAGAATTGATGAAACAAGCACAACTAGCAGAACAAAAGAGGAAGAAGTTCAAAGAGGTAGACTACACTATGCTATACTATGCTATGCCAACTATGCTAATCTCGCTGTGTTTGTTGGTGAAGGCTCTGTTAGAGAAGGCATTGAAAGCTCGTAAAGAGCAGGCCAAGGAGGAGGAGGAGGAAGAAGAAGAAGAAGACAGCAAGGTAGTGAGTGTGAAGACCCCCCAGCAGGTCATTGCGTCTGACATGGAAAGTGCTCAACGAGAAGAAGAGAAGCGCGAGTATATCGCATCTATTAGAAGGAAATTCAAAGAGCAACACAAGAAGTTACTGCAAGGTTTACTAGAGAAGAAGCGTACCAATGACATGAAGGTGCTCACTAACTCACTTTATTCTCTCTCTCAATGTGTGTTACTGTTACCTCTGTGTTACCTCTGTGTAACCTCTGTGTTATCGCTGTGTTACTGTATAGGTGGAACAAGAGGCTATGTTGGAAGAACTGAAGCGTCAAAAACACAAAAAGAAATTGATGCGTTTGTTAGCACAGAAAGAGATGTCAAAAGGCGGAGAAGTGAGTGGCGAAGATGGAGACAGCAAAGCCTATGGCAACAGGTCTCAGTCTGCTGAAGAGAGCGAAGGCAGACCCAGCCAGGCCTTGGCAGTGGGCAGTGGTCTAGCTGTCGTTCGACAACGTACTAGTGTAACACAACCAACTGTCCGTGATCGACCAGTGGGATTGTCCAAGACAGCAGGGATTGCAAAGGATGGACATCATTCAGACAGTGAGAGCGTGGAAGGTGACAAAGTAGAACAAACACCTCCAGAGAAACGAACAAACAATATTGCTGTCAATAAAGGGTTGATAGCACAGGCACAGGCACAGGCACAGCCTAAGAACAACATCACTGACTATCTTCGTCAATTAGCTGAAGAAAAGAAGAAAGAAGAAAGTGAGAAGAAGAAACAAGAAGACAGGCAGCGGAGAAGAATGCAATTACTCAGTCAACGTCTCTCACAAGAAGCAGCCGAGCGTAAGGCTATGAATGCAGAGGATCTTGAGAAATATCATATCAATATGAATGAAAAGACTGTCGAACCTGTGAATGAGAAACCAAATGCTAAGAAGATCACTGCTGAAATGGCTGAGGCGATGGCCGAGAGACTTCGACAGAAATCTCTTCAAAGTCGAAATAACAATAACAATAACAATGCGGCTGCTGAGCCCACAGTCCAATCTCAACCTAAAGTCAAAGAAGCTGCTAGACCACCTCCTATTTCTCGACCGAAGAAGATCCATGTCGAAACATCGTCTAAGACTGGTGATGGTGATAGTCCCTCACCCACTGACAACAACAACACCGTGACATGCTCTAATACGATGACCACAACGACGATGACGTCAACAGTTCCTGCAAGGGATTTCAATGACTGGAAACGCAAGAATAATGTGTCTCCAGATGCGAAAGTTTTCTGTATGACAGGGTGGTATCCTTGTGTGAAACAAGCGCTGTTAGATCGTGGCTGGGCGTACAATCCCGACCCTTCCTCTCCTTATTGCCATCTGAAATGGACTCTTCGATCTATCGATGTCAATCAAGACACTCTCCAACCTTGGCAGTTGACCAATCATTACTTGAAGAATGTGGCCATTACAACAAAAGCTGGACTGATCAAGAGCTTGCAAGCTTTGGTTTGGTTAGCAGATGTTGACGCACGAGATATTATTCCTCGTGCTTATGACTTGTCAATACAACACGATTTACAAGCCTTTATGGATGATTTCCGCTGTCAGAAGGCTGAGCAGATCCTCAAACAATTGTATTTCTCTGTTTTCCATCACGATTGTCCCACTGTTTATCGCAGGAAGGATGCTAACATCTTTTCACCACCATCTTCAGCACGTGAACCAATCAAACAATGTACTGACAGTAATAGTGAAGAGGAGAGTGAAGTGGTGGATATCCCAGCCATGGCAGAGCTCACATCTCAACAACAAAGTGCTCTTCCACAGATCAACCCCACTATCCTCAATGCCGCTTGCCATATTTTAGAGAATCTCCTCAAGCCTTATGATGACAAGTATTTAGATGAGCCTATCCAACTCACAGAACTAAATAGCAACGGTGTGATGTTTAATAAGATAGTGGGTAACTTGGAATGGGAGATTGTATCCAATTACTCGATCTTCTCTTCCGTTCGCTCGTTGCCTTTCCCAGCACCCGAACCAATCGATGCTTTCCTATATAAAGAAGAGGAAGGAGATGGTGGGAATAAAATGAGTCAACAACAAATACAAAGAGAGAAGAGAAGACTTCAGAAAATGCAAGAAGAGGCTCGTGAGGAAGCCAACGACCAGTTACGGCATTTACGATCTCTAACAGTGGATGATCTGCAACGAATTCATTCCATTTTATGCAAACTCTCACTTTATCATCGTGGACAACACGGACTCAATGGTTATGCTGAGAGTTGTGGGAATTTCTGGATTGTCAAACCTGCTGCGAAAAGTCGTGGACGAGGAATTACCACATTTGCTGACCTTAACAAACTCCTCAAGTATGTTGAAGCTGGCTCTGGTCTGAGCACTCAATGGATTGTACAAAAGTACATAGAAAACCCTTTGATTATAGCGAAGAGGAAGTTTGATATGAGACAATGGGTGCTGGTGACTGACTGGAACCCATTGACTATTTACTTCTATAATGAATGTTACGCTCGGTTTTCTGTTGAGGAGTACAGCACAAATAGTCAAGACCTTGAGAACTGCTACGTGCATTTGGTAAACAATAGCATTGGCAAGAATAGTGAGAACTTTAATAAGACCATCAAAGCTGAGAATAATGTGGATATTGAGGGATACATGTGGTCCTTTGAAGACTTTCGTAGCTATCTCAAGACAACCAATAACGGTCAGGATGTGTTGATTGAGAAAATTCAGCCAAGAATGAAGGTAAGCGATCCCTGTCACTTGTGTTTGGTTGGGCAACTTGTGTGTTCTAAGTTCTCTGATAAATGAATTCTCTTTCCACAGGATATTGCCAAGTGGAGTCTAATGTGTGCCTCTGAGATGATTGAACATCGCAAGAATTCCTGGGAGCTCTATGGGTTTGATTATATGGTGGACAGCTCCTATAATGCTTGGCTAATAGAGATCAACTCTTCCCCAGCCTGTGACTACAGCACAAAGGTATGCCTCTTCTTAGCTTTCATCATCACCATCGAACTTGCCGTTGACGAGAGGGATTTTCTGTAGGTGACCGAACGATATGTTCAGAAGGCCTTGGTCGAGTTGTTAAATGTTGTTCTAGATGTTCGCGAATGGGAGGCACAACCCAAGAAGTCGCGCGGACCAAAGCCTGATACTGGAGGCTGGGAGTGCATCTACACAGGTCCCCTCCTCGATTTACCCACGGGGTCTTTTGGGACGGACATGAGTTTGAAAGGGGAGTCTCTGAAAGTCCGTGGACCAAAAGCCACTATTCCTATCGCCTCTTCCAGTGCCAACCAAGCAATTTCAATCAGCAGCGGGAACCCCAGCAGCAACGGAAGCAGTGTCCGACTCGCACCACAACCTCCCAACAAAACACAGTCCTACCCTCAGCACTCTCGGCCTGCTCCTGTTCGATCCGAAGCAAAAAGTATCGGCAATCAGGAGAAGAGTATTGGAAGCTACAAACCTAGTGTTGGATCTGGCAGTTCTAAGAGCGCGAAATTTGAGAGCAAAGCATCTCGACGGGAATTTGTTTTCGATACAACTGACAGCAATAATCCATCCAATGATATCGATACATTCGATGATAGTGATGGTGATGATTCTCCTGTGATGACACACGCTCCGCAGTCTGGTCGCCGACAAGACGGAGGGGTTGATGCGAGTCACGGTCCTGGCGCCGTTAACACTCTCACCAAACGAGAGGGCAAACACCAACGAGGCGGTTCAAGTGCTGCAGTCAGCGTACCTCTTAAAGTGTTAACTCTTGATCTCGGAATCTAGTTGTCTATAGTGTGTGTTGAGGAGAGTGGAGGAGTGTGGTTGATCATATTAACATGATACTGTGCCATGTCTACAGTGTACTGTATGTATGAATACTCTATCGTGGTTGTCTCTGTATGTTGGTGTTGTATCTTCTTCGTCTGCTAGTTAATTACAAATTAAAAACCTCACATGGTGTGCTTTCTTATGCATGATATGGTATGGTGTGGGTGTGGTATAGTGTGTGCTCTGGAGATTAGACGAGGAAGCCCAGCGTGTCGCCGTTTTTCTTGGCCTTCTTGATCTGTGGACACCACGAGTGAGTGACTGCCAGGAGAGAGAGAGAGAGAGACAGAGGTAGCTTACCAACTTCAAACGCAGATTGTAAGCTCCATACTGTAAGCACCATTCAGTGATGGCCTGACTGTGCAGGGAGATCGCCTTGCCTCGCAACTGGGTGGAGATGAGATGGAAGATGAACGATGATGAATGACAGGAAGAGAAATAACAGGGAGGGAGGCTAACCTTATTGAGTTTAGCTTCTCCTAGGATGAACTTCGCGCCATAGACAACGGGTGAGAAAATGCCGAACTTTGCCGTGTTGCCTCCCATGCGCAACGCCATGCCGCGACCTCTGCCATGCTGCTGTGCCTGCATTCCAGAATAGGTGAATGCATGGGAGATTTGGAAGAGGACAAGTAAAGCCAGGAATAAAAGGACTGTCATCATCATTTGTCTATGGAACTCTTGGTCTGCTGCTGTTCTGCTGTGCGGCTGTTCTTCTTCTCGGAAAGAGAAATCGCCATGACAACACAACAACTTGACCTCGAATCCGTTTGTCATCCTTCAGAAACGCGTTTTATTCCCATTAACTTCCCCACTGTACGCAGTGTAATTCTCTGCTGTGCGTGTTAGACAATTCCATAACATGACAACGACAAAGATCTCATGATGCAGATGTTGTTTCTTTCTGGAGAGTTGGAAGACATTGATCGCCAGCTTTATATCTATTCCGAGGATGCTCATCTAGATGATGATGTCATTGATTTTTGGAGTAAAGCCTTGATGGAGATGTCATTTCACCGCCAGACGCTCCCCTTCAGCCTGAGTGAGGCCCAGGCAGTCTTCACACTGCGAGGCATCTTTCCATCTTCGCTAGAGAAAGCTATCCAGAAGTTATTGGCCAAGGGTGTTCTGAGACCCACTGTTGTTGCTAGTGGTGGTGTTGGTGGTTCGAAGGGAAGCAGAGACAGCAGTGAAGGGTGGCTGGTCTCGCTATTTTCGCTGCTCTCCTTCACCACGACTCCCTCTCATATTGATTTCGATTGTGCAACGTTCTACCATTCTCAAGTTGTCGAAGAGCTTCTAAAGTGTTTGTTGACCCATGCTTCTAGCAAAGTGGAGGCTGACCGAGTGCTCTCCACTCGTCGTGCTGCACGGCCAGGCGGGGATGAGGAAGGAGATGGATGGACACTTAGGGGCTTCCTGCGAGCTGCTGCCGTTGCTGTGTTGGACCAAGAAAGTCAGCTACGAGCGATTCTCTTGCATCCATCTGATGCGGATGTCAACATTTTGCTTGCCGCTCTCATCGATGGCGGCTATGCAGCACAAGATGGAGAAGTTGTCTTGCTTCTTCCTTCCGCCTCTTCTACTCCAATACAGCTGACCGAGGGGCACAAGACGCTCGTTTATTTGCGACAAACCATACATGACCTCACAAGCGAGGTAGAACGATTGGAGGAGAAGATGCAGCGCAACACACGGGAGGCTTCTCTTCATAAAGTGAGTGCATTATGATGCTGTCAATGCGTAATTGTTCTCATTGTCTTCACTTTGTTGTGCTGTTATCTGTGGTAAAGGCCCAGGGCAGGAAAGAAGCAGCTTTGGTGTCTTTGCACTTGAAGAAACTCTGCACCAACCGTAGGAATTCTCTCTATTCAGCACTCATCGCTCTGCATGAAACACTGCAAATGGTGGAGCGCGAAGGAGACCACGCCATGACACTAGCAGGTTATCGTCTTGCCACTCAGCAGCTGAGAGCCCAGCGCACAAACGAGAAAATGTCAGTGAATAGTGTAGGAGAAGCTATCCAAGACTTCAAGCAGGAGGTGCGTGGATATATATATGCGTGGTGTTCTATGGTTTGTTGATATGACGTTTTCTTACTCCTCTTGTCATTTCTGTGGTGTTGTGGTATTGGCAGATGGATTCTCTGAGACAAATGGAGTCTATGATGGCAGGCGACCAAATGACAGCTGAAGAGGAAAGAGACCTGGAGAAGGAGCTCGAGGAGCTTCTTGTTAAAGAGGCTCGAACAGGAAGCAAGGATACAGCAGATCAACCCTCGAAGAGAAACAACAGACAGCAGAAGGCAGCAGAAGAAACAACAAGTTGGCCTCAACCTCCTTCTCATGCTCTACAACAGTCCTTCAACAAAGAAGATGCTCGATCAATTCAACCCTCTGCCACATCATCACCAGTCGGCAATGCAAGAACACGTTGAGTTACAATCACAGCTCTGCTCTGCTCTGCCACGGTGCATCAGATGAGCGCAGTGTGTGGGGTGAAGGGGTCCAGGTGCCCAGATCTCTAGAAGTTGGCTTGAAGGGGGAGCGGGGCGGGGAGCATGACTTCAAGGTTTTGTCGCCCTTCAACTTCCTGGGGCCACGCTGACTGTCCGGACCTCTTCGACATGGTGACCTTCACAATTTTAAGCATTACCATACTATTGATGATGAAGTCCGTGCTCGCTTTGTTCGTTACGAGAAGCTGTCTGTCTCTGCCTGCCTCGCGCTCCGCCCTCCCTCTGGCTTATCGTGCCAGACAATTCCACTTCCAGTCACATGGACTCTCTCAGAAATTGGTCTCTACCAACATATTCAATGCTGCCATGACAAGTGCTGAGGAAGAAGACCTCGCGCACAATGGTCCTTCTACTGCCTCGAGCAGTGACGATGTCAACCAAGGCAAAGAGGTGCGACCCTTCTGCTCTTCTGTCCTAGCTGCTCTCATGCTGACTGATTGTACTGTGGGATGTTCAGGTCACTACAGTGGAGTCTTCGCTGCGTCTCGATGCGGTGGCTTCAGCGGGGCTGGGCATCAGTCGCTCACAGTTCACGAAACTTCTCAATAGTCGCTGCGTCTTCATCGGAGACACTGCTGCCAAGAATGCAGCTGTTACTGTCAAGGTAAGAGCAACAGTTTCTCTCTTCTCCCTCTCAGAAACTCTTTGACGATGCGCATGTCCTTGTCCAGGCTGGACAGGTGGTTCGAGTGAGTGGCCAAGGCCAAGTCAAAGTCGTTTCCATCAAAATGACTCATTCTGGCAAGTACCAAGTGACCTGCAAGCGAATCAAGACTCCCTATCAAGTCTAAAACCATGCAGTCTCCCCGAGAGGCAAGGGTTTCTTTCCCTCGAAAACAGTGTTCATAATGCCAGATCTTTATATGGCATATTCTCCTCGTAAATTAGCAAATCGTGCTGAGCAGTCTCAGGCATGACGAAACACAGCCACCACAGTAAAAGATAGTGGCGTACAGTATATCTATGCTTGCTTGTATATAGAGTATATCGAAGAAAAGTTTAATTAACCATTTTCCTTTCGCCTTTTATAATTCATCTTTGTTAGCTTTTATTCTTGAATTTTGTTTGGTATTATGCGCTTCAACGATGTGGTATTCCTAATCATAAGTTCGAACCCTTTCGATGAGATTTGTAGATTTTGTTGACGGATCTTGTAACCCAACCCACCACTAATTCCTGCCACATCTGGTTAGATCCGTCACCAAATCTCATCGATTGGGTTTAAACTCCGGTTTTTCTATTTTACTATTCCCCAAGTTGGAGTTTGTTGTTGGCATGTTGACCCTGGCGGTGGGCGCTGAGTCAGCAGTGGTGTGCGATTGTTCTGACGCACTCACTCCACTGTCTGACTGTGACAATCTTCTTGTCCAAGCCATGCATTTGCAGCTCTAGACCAGCTCTGACATCTGACATCTGACCTTCCTTGCTCTGTCATGACCATCCATAACAAAGAAGCACACAAGGTCATCAACTGCCTTGTAGTATTCTAACTCATTATTATTGCTAGTCTTTTGTTCTCCCAGTGTGTTGGATGCCTTCCTGTTGTCTCACACTAGACAGAACACAACAGGAAGAAGAATCTAAACAGAGAATCTAAAATTCCTTTCAAAGTCAATGTCTTTCATCAGACATCATTCCGAGTGATAACAGATAAACTAACTTGGTGAAGGTATTGTATTCAGTGGTGATTCCATGGATTCCTTGCTGTCTTTCGCTCTTCTCTTGGGTCTGTCTCTCTTGAATCTATCCATTTCCCTCTCAGAGGTTATAGATCTAGATCAAGATCGAGTAGGAGATGCAGGTTTCTGTCTCGCCATTCTCTCCTCTCTTTCTCAGCTTGTCTCTATTGTTGCTCTGGTGGGTCGCTACCACTTCCTTTGTTCTAATGGGAACAAAACAAGTGTTGCTGCTGTTCTTCTTCTGAAGATCTTCATCTATTCTTTCACCTTCGGAGCCACTTTTCTTTCTTTCATTATGTGTGGCACTTCTTTGGATGAAGACAGAAGCAACTGGTTGGATCGTGTACAAGGAGGTGATCGTGATAATCGGAGCAATCTGTGTGTTGGTATAGTGCAATTAATGCTTTGCCCACTCGTATTCACAGTCTTGTTTCATAAGACTATGGGTAAAGCGCTTGGCTTTCTTTGGCTGTGTTGTGTGAGCTGTTTGGTCGCCTTGTCTGTCTGGCGGGAGAGTGTCTATTTGGGTGTTGCAACTGTATACTACCTGGCCTTTTCCAGCTTGATTGTTTATGAAATCATATCCAAGAGCGAAAGCGAGATAGTTGATCGGAGTTTGGTGAGCACTTTCCATGAGGAAGTTCTTCAATTGCATACCCAGCACATGAAGACGATAGTGGGCAACGTGGCACATGATCTGAAGACAGTAAGCTACTTCTGTTATTTGTTTATTCTGTGCCATCCTGTTGATATCGTTCTCTTTGTGTTTATCTATGTTAGCCGCTGTCTTCTTTCATGGCAGGCGTGGAGTTAGTTAGAGAATTAACAGAAGAAGTTATTCTCAAGGCTGATGAATCTCCCACTATTTCAAATTACTCAATGAAAGCTACCTTATATTCTGTTTTGAAGCACTTGCGAAACATGAAAGATACTAACAGCTTTATGCTTATGACAATCCATCGATGTATTGACTTTGTGAAGAGCTCCCGGGGTTTGAAACTTCAGCCTAAATTAGACACAATCGATCTTTGGGATTCCCTTCACATGCCTCTGACATGCATGAAAGCTATTCAAGAACATGTCAGCATATCTGTAAGCCTTGTTGACGAGTGCATTTGCAGTCATATAATCACTGATAAGCAATGGTTTCAGGAGAATTTGCTCTGTCTTCTGAGTAATGCTGTCAAATATTCAGCAGCGGGCAGTGAGGTCACTATTTCTATCACTTTAGCAGCACAGGCCAGAATAGATGAGAGATGCAATATCGATTCTGCCTCGCACATGATTCCCTTTAGTGAAAATTCGTCAAACTATGTGGAAGCAGTGAGGCAACCTAGTCGAACCTTGAAGGCCAATAATCTCAACCAAGTTTCTCCATCTCCGATAGTTCCTTTCCACAACAACGACTGCTCCTCTTCTATGGTAGCGATGCCACATGAAATGGCTTGTCGATCGGACGCGCAGCATGAAACTTCCTTTATTAGAATTGAAGTGGAGGACACGGGAATTGGAATGACTGAAGAAAAGATGAAGACCTTATTTTCCGCCTTTCAGCAAGCTCAACGACTTGCTGGAGGAACAGGTTTGGGTTTATTTAGTATGGCGAAACGTTTAGAGGCTTTAAATGGCGATTGCGGGGTTACTAGTCGGAGAGATGGTAGACAAGGTTCTCTCTTTTGGTTTAGCTTTCCTTATCGACCAGATGCTGAAGCAGCCAGATTAGTGGATGCAGAAGATAGACAGAACGATTTGGTTGGTAAGTCGTATGAGGGCTTTCATCGAGCTGATGTCTGTTCATGGAGTAACAAAGCCAGCTCTTCTTCCTTGCAGTGCCCAACTCTTGCCAATAGCAGTGTAAGCACACCATTACATCTGCCTATTCAGAACCCAACAAAAGAAAATCTTGTTGTTGTTTGTACATCTCGTGCCTCTTCTCGTCGTGTATTAGTAGTGGAAGACACACTTTCCATCTCGAAAATAATCAAATTGATGCTTGAGAGAGAAGGCTTTTCAGTTGTCACAGCTAATAATGGCGCGGATGGTCTCTCAGTTATTTTGAAATCTTTGGAAGAGTGCCGAGCGGTTAACGTGGTCAGAGACAATTCCATTCTCCCGCGCCTACCATCTTCTCCTTCTTCGTCCTGCCACTCTCCAAGACATTTTGATCTTATACTTTGTGACTTACAAATGCCTATTATGGATGGTCTGGAGATGGTTCGTCGGCTTCGCCATATCGAACAGAATGAATACGGCAACACACTTCATCACACGGTAATAGCCATCTCTGCCAACAATGACAGCGATGTTATTCAAGAAGCCAGAGGATGTGGATTTGATGAATTCATACCAAAACCATTCTCCTTGGAGGCCTTCTTGACCGTCTTCGAGAAGTTTGATGCTTGATGACTGTTTTTGTTTTTCGCACTTTTGGTTTAATACTGTATTTTGCTTTGCTGAGTGGATATCTTCTTCTTCTTGGCTTCTGCAATCTTTCGCATGACTTCATGTCTCGACTTAAGCTGGGAAAACACCCACGAGGGTCTTACTTACATGTTAAGCACATGATAATCGAGCCCTTACACTGCTCTAATTAGATGTTACATTTACTTTGCGTTATCGTGCTAGGTGATGATTTCTACTAGATTTGGTTTCTCTTAGATGAATTAGAGGTTTCCCTCCGTGTTCTAGTAGTATTCCGTTATTAATTTGATGGTGGTATTCTCTTGAAGAAGCTTCTTCTTCACTTGACGTTAGCAACAACGCAGTTCGTAATAAATAATGATGGAAATCTTATACAATTTTTATTCTTATATATATTATTATAGTAGCGCTATGGTTAATTAGGTTTTCAAAGAAGACTTGACGATGTTATGGTTTGATATCATGTCAATGATGGTGGTCTTGCCAGACAAAAAGACTACCCAGGGTTTTCCATCTGACAGCTGCAAAAGCCAATTCCTCTTCATCTGCACAACATTCTATTAGTTCACAACTGGCTCAGAGTTTAAGCGGAGATTGGGTTAGCTTCCTCCACAACAGCTCCAGCAACAGTCTCTTCCGCTACCGCAGCCTGGCCTTCGTACTCCACGTTGCCTTCATACGCATTCTCATCAGCAAATGGTTGCTGAGGTTGCTGCTGCTTAACGTAGCGAGGCAAGCCACGGCCACCATAGGCATTCACCAGCAAGAACTATCATATTACAGCACAAGATAGTCACGGATTAGTAAATTAGCAAATGTTTAGCACAATCGTTTTGATATTCATACCTTCTCCCATCCATTCTTCAATCGAATGGTCTCATTCTCTGTATCCAGTTCATAGAATTTGCTGCGGTTCGCCACTTCCTTCAGTTTATTTACAATATCATAATAGCTGCAGCCATAGCACATTACATTCTGATAGTTGCAAACCAAACCAATGGGCACATAGCCGGCTTCATCCATGTAGGCACGAACATAGGTATCCATGCACAGGCTGTCAGGATTGAAGATTTGGTCACTAACCAAGCACAGACACAGAGCAAGCAAGCCAATGAGAGCAAAGAAGAGGTTGGAAGAAGGAGAGACTCACATTTGCTGGACAGCCAAGTACGCAAAGTAGCTGCGATCAGCCTTGGTACGCTGGCTGTTTCCAAGGCGACCTCGTCCGCGACCTCCAGCGCTAGCACCCGCGCGTCCATTGGCATTGGGACGACTGGCTCTGCCCTTCCCACGACCATTGTTTCTACGATCATTTCCTTCTCCAGCTTCACCAACAGGTGTTGCATCAGGAGTTTCTGCTTCTGCCTCGACTAGTTTCCAAGCACTCATTTCGAAGGACTTTCCGGAATGGAATGGGTTGAGAATGTGCCAAGTAATCAATCGATGACAAAGACTTGAGCAACAGTCAAGAATAAATAGACTCTATAACAATGAGAAAGACCAAAGCAGTTCTTTCCTCAAAGAAGGGTCACGAAGTAATCGAAGAAGCACGAGAAGAAGGCTTTCGTGACTTGGTCGGTCGAATGATCGATCTCAACCAAACAAGCCGGCAGCCAGCACAAGCACTGCCAGCCAACACTGCACAGACGAGACAGACGCCTTGTGCGGTGGCGAAGAGCGAGAGGGCTTTCTTTCTCATATTATTCCACTTTTCGTCAGCATTTTCCTACTTTTCAGAAACAAGGTGATTCCACGCAAGAGAATTATAGTTGACAGTGAGAAAAGACAAGAAACGAAAACAAAAAGTATGTGGGAGAAGAATATTGCAAGAAGCTGAAAGGAATAATGCGTCTTCCTCTTGTAATATCCTTTCTTTTGATAGTATGCTTGAATTTTCTTGTAGGGAGAAGTGTCTCTCTTTCAATCTTAAGTCGTCCTGTCTCGATGGGGCGCCATTCGCTCACAGCTTTCGCCACATCTGCACTCAGACAACAGAAAGCACGACAAACTTCCTTGATGGCCAAAATAAGCAAGACATATGGTGAGAAGGTGGGGAAGCGACGCTCAACTTCCTGGAATCTTACTGTAACCAATCTCCTCATCGCGGCGAATGTCATTGTCTATCTACTCACTTCCACAAACCCATATCTCACCAGGAGGTTCATGAAGATAAATGCCCGGATAGCACAAGGACAAAGCTATCGCTTGTTGACAGCTATTTTTCTGCATGCGAATACATATCATTTGTTCACAAACTCTTACTCTCTGGCTCAAATTGGCCCTCAGGTGAGTATGACTGGACAAATGAAACTTCTTGCTTTCACACTGGATTACCTCTTTTTTGATAGATTGAACGAATGTTCGGCCCCACACTTATGCTTGCCATATATTTGGGATCTGGAGTAGCGGCGAATTTGGGCACATTCCTTGCTGGCAGCTCTCCTTTTTCACTCGGAGCGTCGGCCTCCACGTTTGGCCTGCTAGGTGCTTTTGGTATGCACTTTTATATGAACAAGAAAGTATTTGGTCGGTCATCTCGAATCGGTTCGTGCTTTCTTAAGTGATTTGGTGGATGGATAACTCATGAACCTTCATTGTTGTCTCTTTTCAGCGTTGGAAGGGCTGAAGCGGACCATTATCATGAATTTACTATATGGTTTCTCTGTTCCTAATATCGACAATGCTGCTCATATCGGAGGTTTACTAGGTAACCTTCGATCATTAATTTCCAATGTGCTCCTTATTTACTCCAATGCAATATTGTCCAGCTGGGGCGACTTTGACTTATGCTTTTGGTCCCACGGTTTCTTCTCGACCAAGGTAATTACCATTTGATTCTTTTCTTCAGTGTTTGAAATGACCTGGCTGCAGCTCACTTAATCACTGTCACATACTACAGCAATGTCCCAGGGAGGCGAGTGATCCAAGTAACCCGACGATTCAGCTGGGGGAGACTTCGTCGATTTCTTGGTTTGCCAAGTTCACCCCCACGAGACGGTGGACGATCTTTACCACCTTAGCTGATCTGTTGTACATACATGACTTTCCTTGCGTTTCAACACCTTCCGACACCCAGAAAACATTCAATAGGATTAATTTTCCATTCTTCTGTTGCGTAAACTTTCACCCCACACACTGGATGAAGACATCATACAAACGACTAAGACATGCCAACTAACTATCAAGATATGCCAGAAAGACCAACATCACAATTTACTCAGCTTTGTTCTTGCGCCCCCTCTTCTTCAGAATGTAAGAGGAAACGAAAAACTCCGCAAACAAGGCAAGTAAAGAGAGGATATATCCGAAATAGAAGTAAACGACGTTCAACGGGTAGGTTGCGCAAGACGTGTAGATGAGATAGAGGGCTTGAGAGTTCATCAGAACAAACTGGACCATTTGCGACAAGGTGAGAGCTGACTTCCAAGGAATGTTCTTGGTGTGTAATGAGACAAAATAGTACGTGTACATGATTGTGTGGATAAGCCCATTCAGCACAATGGTGAGATAGACATCTCCATCATATCCCACATTGATGTTCAACCAGTAAATCTGTTGTATCAACAAGCAAAAAACAAGGATGTAAGGAATTTTATAGAAAAGGAAGCAAAGAAAGAGAGGCGATCTTACGAGAAAGATGGAGAAATGATGATAGACGTGAAGAAAGGACAGCTGCTCCCATCTTTTCTCCAGAATAATAAAGACCGTATCTAAGAAATCTAAGATCTTTGAGAGATAGAATACATACAAAATGAACCCAAGAGTGGGATTAGCATGATCGAAATTCACACATGGAAGGAGTGTGTAGCCCGCAAAGTAAGCTCTCACGCCAGCCTCGATGCACATGTAAGAACAGAGCATAACTTGGATGAGATTGTAAGCAAACTTCAAAGGATAGAGTCCCTGAACGGCAGGTAGACGCGGCATGATAATCTATTCACAAGAAAACGAATCAGAAAGAAGTACATGTTAGGATTATCAAGATTAATTCAAATTACTCATCACTAATTACCTTTCCGAGAAGGACGAAGATTAAGTAGCAGATTCCAATGAGAAGGGCGTCCTCAAATTTAGCCAAGGGCCAAGTCTAGAATCGTTTTTAAACAAAGAGCTGATCACCATCAAGAACAAAATTTGATCCTGAAAAGATACTCACCGCGAGAGGGCTGGCGGGCCAACCTGAAGGTCTGGCCCAGGTTAAGACAGACGTCTCCAGAGAGCGCGCATAAAGAAGGTAAGAGTCCCAAAGCTTATCGATGACTTCCATTCTGGGAGAAAATCTGAAAACTATCTAAAGCAGATGTAATTTGCCTTTGTGGTTGTTGTCGTTGTCTTGGTCGCGCCTCACCTCCTTCCAGGCCTCCACTGCCACTGCGAAGAACCGCTTCCGGGATTTCCGAGAATATGATCGAAAACTGCCACTTCCCGACTTTCTGCATTCTCCATATTTCTGCATTGCGCGGTTAAGTTAACAGGTGTTGCATATGGGAGATTAAAATTCATAATCCCAATAGGACTAATTACGCTACAAGCGGGAAGTTGTTCCTCTCGCAGCAAGCCAAAGCGTGAGAATTGTAATTAGCTACTGCTGGAACAATCCATATTTCTTGAAATGGAGTTTTTTTGGCTGGGTTTGGGAAATTACGAAATCAGATGACAGACAATACAGCACCAGGCAAAAGAGAGAGAGAGAGACGGAAAGAGAGATGAAAAGAGAGAAGAAATTATGGATGGATGACCTCGGATTAACAACAGTTCCTTGGCAGCTGCTAAAACCCGAAACCCGGAAATCCGGAAATCGAAATCCGTATCCGTCGAGTTCCTCCGCAACTCGTAATCGCAAGCGCAACAACTGCTGGGAACACCGAAACAATTTTGGTACTTGTACCAACCAAACTGATTCTGTGAAACAACTAACTGAACTCTGATTTCACTTAAAAGAAAGACCATTTTAAAATTGCGAGCAAAGATTTTAATAAAGAATATCTTTGTCGATGATTTTGAATTCTATTGGAGACATATTCTTTGTCTTCATCCTTCTCTTCTGCCTGTTGGTCCATGCCAGACAACTTGCCAAAATCACCGCCTCAAGTATAAATGCCTCCTCTGCAACGTCGACAAGCGCTTTTTGGGAAGGAGATGTCGCCTATATAGTGGGATATAACTCTTCCTCTTCTTCCTCATTCATTGTGCGGTCTGATGACTTTGGTCTAACTTGGCAAGTTGACCAATCCATCAGTAGCGCACAGATCAATGATATGGCTTCTGGAGCTTTCGGAGGAGTATTGTATCGTATAGGCGCGAGTGCATCTTCCCAAGCGCATGTATACAACAATGGCAGCGCGAATTGGCAGACCTATACTCCAACAAGCAATGAGTCAATCACTTACTATGGTGCTTCTGTTGGCAGCAACGGTGTTGCTTTCCTTGTCGGCACCTTTAAAACGATCGTCAAAGCAAACTATACCACATCATTCTCCACATGGAAGACAGTGAGTACGGCTGCCTCGTCTTCAACAACTTGGTATGATGTGAGTACTTATGATGGTGTCCAAGTCATCGTGGTTGGCACAAGTGGTCGAATCTATTATTCGCTGACTGCTGGTACAGACAATACTGCTTCTCTGGTTAGTTCCACGAACAGTGGAACGACAGGCACAATTTATTGCGTTGCTCATGGAAATGCCTCTGTGGCAATGGCAGCTGGAGCCAACGGATATGTGGCCAAGACGGTCGATGGTGGTCACACATGGGCTATCCTGTCTGTTTTCCCGTCGACCAGCTACACTTCCCAGTATAACACGATCTCATTCATGAGCACAACTGAAGCTTATGTTGCTGCAAGCGCTGACTGGGGTGGCAGCATAGTCTGTCACACTTTGGACGGAGGAGCTACCTGGACACCCATTGCATCTACTGATGTAGTTCTCTATAGTATTGCAATGCACAGTTCCACTTATGGAGTTTCAGGGGGGCCCCAAGGAGTAGGAATCCTTGCAATGATACCAGGTAAGGTCACGTTGGTCCTTTTCAACAACCATATACAATAATACCCATTGCATTATAGATCCAACAAACAAGCCAATCGCAACCTCAAACCAAACTCCAGACCCTCCACCATCCGCAGAGGCCACTAGTCCATCATCTAGTCAGCCTTCAAGTGTTCCATCCGACCAACCTTCTGGCCAGCCTTCGAGTCAAATTGCAATCTTTTGTCCCTCCTATGGAATCTCGAACGCCAGCATAAGAACACGATCCCTTGCTCTGGCACCAGGTTAGCCATTTATCTTTTCTTTTTATCAAACATGCACAATAAACCACATTGCAATATAGATCCAACAAGCAAGCCTTCCGGCCAGCCTTCTGGTCAACCATCTGGTCAGCCTTCCAGTGTTCCATCCGGTCAACCTTCTGGCCAGCCTTCGAGTCAGCC
>VKHL01000222.1:0-34651 GCA_015146655.1 Ochromonas danica
CCTAACCCTAACCCTAACCCTAACCCTAACCCTAACCCTAACCCTAACCCTAACCCTAACCCTAACCCTAACCCTAACCTATCATCGCCCACAATCAAACAAACTAACCCACAGTATACACATAGTCTAGACTAGCCCACAAACCTGTTTGAGGTTGAACGATGATAATGATGAAAATGACTAAATGACTAAATGATGACTAAATGACTACCTTTGATGGCTCAATATCGTGTAATATTTACATTGTTTATACAACTTTGATTGCCAATAAATAACGATGATTTACCACAAACTAGAATAGGGATAGCTTAAATAAAGCACATTGTGCACCAGAGAAATTGTTCTTCCCTTTATTCGACTCAACAGTTGTATACAGTTGCTCATTCATTAGACAAGGCAACTACAGCTTGGTGATTGGTGATAACTTGATGCCAGAACAGTCGGCATCGAACTATTTCATTGGGTCTGCATGGGTGAAGTAGGTTGAGACTAAAGGGTTCAGCGTCTTGAAATAGGCATTAAAGATACTTTCTTGACCTTCTTCTTCTTCTTGACTGTCTTGCGTACCTTCGTTTTCCCTTTCGCGATTATCGCCACTTCTTCACCATCATCTTCTTCTTCTTCTTCTTCCTGCGCTTCCTCTTGCACGTGCGATAATTCTCTCGCAGCAGCTAATATAGTGGAGGGAGGTATTCGGTGGGACACTGCGATGTCATCTCGAACCAAAGCGGAAGCATCGAGGTCTTGTGATTCGCGAGTATCCGTAGGCAACGGCAGTGGAAACGGTGAGCTTGAAGATCGCATGGTGGCCCCTCCCACACTTCCCCCTGCATGACCCGCGCGCAAGAGGCGACGAATGCCGATCACTGGAGATGACCCACCGCCAAGGGCAGGTTGCATGACAGCAGTGCCACTATTCTTATCTTTAGGCATGCCAAGACTGCCACCAGAAAAGGAAGTGGACGAGGTAGACCGTTTCTTGGCCTGGCTGAAGTAAGCGAACATCAACTCCTCCTCTGCGGCGCTGTCCAAAGTGGAAATGTATTGATCGGTTGGAGTGGGCTTCATAGGTTGCAGCGAGCGAAGGGGAGACAGGCCTTGCCCTCCTCCATTGTCTTCCGCTTTCCGTTGCTTACTCATCGAAGGGATGCCCACGTCACTAACACGGTTGAATGGCTTGTTACGCGTCGAGTGAGTCGATAAGTCAGGAGAGGTATCGGGAATGCCGTAGGGAATGCCAGCGTAGACATCGTCTCTCTGTTGCAACAATTGTGGCTTGTTTTGCTGTTGTTGTTGCTGCCGTTGCTGTAACTGCAGATCTGTTAAGCGCCGCTGATAATCGTTCACATCAGTCCGCGTGAGCAGCGTCGTATCCATACATGAAGAAGGAGCCAAAGTGGCTACAGCACTTCCCTGTGAAGAGCGCATGGCGCAAAGGAGACAATTCTGTAGCCGATGCTGCGCACATCGTCCTTCCTCTTGCTGCTGCACTGCTGGCAAGGGTCCCAAAGGCAGCGCTGCTTGCAGAGCGGAGCTGACTAGCGACTGGCCTGCGGCTCTATTGCCCATCTGGCCTTCCATTGAAGCTTTTCGGGGCAAAAAATGCTGGGTGGATGTGCCGACAGAAGTTGCGAGAGACGAGAAAGTGTTCGTGGACATGTAGCTCCCATAACTTGCGCTTAGGCGCATGTTCTCCTCTTGTGCCTGCTTTCGCTGCTCCTCACCTGTCGGGCGAGATTCAACAACAACTTTGTCAACAGGCTGTTGTGATGCACTAGAGACAGCTCCAAAGAATGGATCGAACAGTCCGCACAGCACACAATCATTCAAGCCATGACGCTTGCAATGGCCAGTTGCTCCTACCACGGTATTGCTCTGGTCAGCAGAACAGAAAGCTGGCAAGGTTTGTGGCAGTGCAGATGAAGCAGCAGGAGTAGATCGATCGGCTCCAACAGGCTCCGACGGCTGAAAAGCGATCCCTTCAGCTGTACCCATAGTAATAGATGATGAAGATGAAGCATGATGAGGGGGAGTATCTGTCAAAGGGAAGGCTTGTTCTCTTTGCCTTCCCATTTCTCCGCCACTACTGACGCCGCCAGAGTGAGCTGGGAATACAGTCAGACTCACTCTTCTATTGATATCTCTTTGCTCCATCAACACTGTCATGGATCTGTCCAGCAATTGTTCACTGGCAGAGGATTCAGGCGCCGCAACACCAACAATCGATTTACTCACAATGTTGCTCTCAACGGATCTTTCGCTTTCTTTAGCGACTCCATCAAAGTCGCCTTTCGCAGTTTCGCTCTCTGAAAGTGTTTCAGCGGCAGAGGATGGAGGCAAATCGTAATATTTGGCAAGCGACTGCAAACGACTCGCCAACAAACGGTTCTCCGCCAACAACGAAGCCACTTCTTCTCGCAAAAGCTTGACCTCTCTGTCCTTCTCAGAGCAAAGTAAGCAGGAGGAGGGGGATGAGGAGGAGGAAGCTAGCAGAGCCTTCAGCTGAGCAATCTCTTCTTGTAATGACGCGACAAGAGTTGGCTGAGACTTCCTCTTCATCAATCCTCCAGAGTTTGAATTGAGAGGTGTGGGGAGGAGACGCAAAGGGACAGAGGAAGCCTGAGAGGCGAACATAAGCGAGCGGTACGTTTCTTCTTCTGCCTTCGCTTCCTCTGCCTGGATGGTGACGATGAAAACCGTCTTTCCTTCGTAGAACACGCGCTGAAGAAGGCGAGTCAACACCGAGGCTCTAAAGGGGATGTGCTGGCGGTTAATAGACAAGGGGGTTGAGGTTGGATTAGCCAATGGAGTTGAGGCGCCTGGAGAGCCACAGGAAGCATTCGACATTGTTTCCCAGGCTTCCGAGTTAGACCCCCGACTAGCACTGCTAGCCCCATTGCCAGCAGAGTTGTTGTTCTTCTGAGTGAGACAGGCAATGACGTGGCCAAGATTGTGCAGAGAGGTGTTGATGAACGCCATTTCCTGCGTCTCTTTGTTGGCCTGAGCCTCGCCGGGCGCGTACAGATTCTCTCGCCACCGCTCACTGCCGGCCAGATCGACGAGGTAAAGAGAAGACTTGCGGAGACGCCAGCGTGCCTTTCTCTCCTCTTGTTCCTCCTCCAGCTCCCCATTCTGTGCCTTTGCCTCCTCCGGCACTGTGAGATGGATCATCACGATTGTGTGGCTGCGCGAAGACAAATCATTCCATTGAGTGCGACGAGCCATTCTGCGCTGGAAAGCCTTCTGCAGTAAATGCAAAGCAGCGGAGGCTGAAGGCGAAGCGTACGACGACAACCCCGAGACTTGCACTGCGCGCTGCAGTTGCCCCGAAGGCAGTCGATAACTGGCCTGGGGGTCTTCCCTGAGGTTCAGGGGCTTCCCTCCCGGCAACATGAGGTCAAACACCTTCTCCTGATAGATCTCCACAAACTGCATGGAGACACTGTACTCTTCTTCCGCCTGTCCCTCCATGCGCTCCGCCAGGACCTTGTAGAGCTCTTGCACGGCGCGCGGAATGACTCCACACTGGCTGGGCAAGGCGTCCGCTGCGCCTGCAGAAGACTGCTGCTGATCTTCGCTATCCGACCCTTCTTCAGACGGCAGCAGTGGTGTAGGAGGTGTGGTGGTTGTTGTGGTTGTTGTCTGCATCTTCTTGGCCCATTTCATCCAATCCTCTCCATACATCGTGTAGGTCTTGCCTGAGACAAACAAGTCAACCGAAATCACCGAGAAAGTCAATGACGTTGGAACAAGAAGGGCAGTGAGTGGAGGGCAGGTGCAAACCTGTGTTGGTGGGGCCGTAAGCCAAAATGCATCCGCTGACGCCGTCCACGAGATAGCGCACCACGTCCAGCGCGGAGTAGACCTCTTCCTGCGATGACGAGGCGTCGAACACCCGATGGAACTGGAAGACGACTCGCTGCTGGTTCTTCTTGCGCCGGATGGTGACTTTCCTCAGGTCTGCCTCCACCACCACCCTGCGCTCCTCTGAATCCTCGGCAGACCTGCTCTCTCCCTCCAGCGCCATCCCTTGGCTGAGAGGGCGAGACCGAATGATTACTTCAATGCTCTGGGACATAAGAAATAAAGCATTCCTGAAATCGAGCGGAGAACGAGAAGGAAATCAAAATCCTGCAGCTGACTTACACCTAGTGGCCAAATCCAAAATCTGGAAATCTGGAATAATATCTTCTTAAGTTAAACCAACCACCCCACTGTTTGAAATTCAAGTAGTCTAGATCCGGTCTGGACTGTCTATGGAGTGTCCCATCTGTTTCACGGCATATGATGATAACGAGCGGAAACCAGTGCAGACCTTCTGCAGATGTCATCAGCATCTTTGTCTGCTGTGTCTGAGGCAACTGGTGAAGCACTTCACTTACTGCCCTTGGGACCGCACGCGCTGGTCAGGCAGGCAGTTGCTGCAGAAGTTTCTGGACGCCACTCCACCGAACTTTCTACAGCTTTTGAACGAGAGGACAGAGGAGAGAGGACAGAAGAGAGTGGAGCAGGAGCAGGAGCAGGAGGAGGTCGACGTGGACGAGCAGCGCCGTCTGCTGGAGATCTTCGCGTTGGTGAGAAGGGATCGAGACTTCGCCCTCAACCTGCAGCAACGCGAGTCTGCGCGACAAGAGGAGGGGACAGAGCGAAGGAAAGCGAGCGATTCCAACAAAAGGAAGCGAGACTTGCTGTCCTTCTACTCTCCCTCGCCATCGCTGTCTCCATCGCCTGCTGCCCAGCCATCATCCTCTGCAGGGAGAGAAGAGGGAGGGCTGGAAATAGCCGATGAATCGCCGTGGAACTGCAGGCGCTGCAGCTTCCTCAACCACGGCCTGCTGCAGTGCTGCGAGCTGTGCGATGCTTTGCGCCAGAGGAGAGAAGAATCGCAACGGGCGGTCAAGTGACCAAACCAAACCATTTGCCTTGCCACTTGAGCTGCTCAAGTCGTGTTGACTTGTAGAGCTGTATCAGCACTGACAGACTTCGCTTGACAAGGAGGACCAATCATTCTTATGGTTTAAAGGCTACTCAGCCTTGCGATCTTTCTCTTCCAGAGCTCGCAATCGCTCTACAAGAGGAGGGTGGGAGTAGTGATACCAGGAGTACCAGTCGTCGGGCACGAGGTTGTCCAGATTCTCCACCGAGATCTTCACCAAGCCAGAGGCCAAGGGAGCTCCCAGCCCTAAGGAATGCGCGTAGGCATCAGCTCCGAACTCGTTAGTTCTTGAATTGAGAGTCATGATCAGAGAGAGCAACTTGTCGATTGGCCCCCAGAAAACCTGCGCAAAGACCAAGAGGCCGATGCAGACCGGAACACCCTCTTGAGAGGGTGCGAAGCCAAAGGCCTGAAAGATCGCGAGGTGGTGCTGCGAGGAAGCGAAGGCCGCGAAGAAAGCGAATGTGTAGACCTGCGAGACGACGAAGTTCGTCACTGTGTGCCACAGCCGCCAGTGGCCAATCTCGTGGCCTAGAATGGCCAGCAGCTCCTGCAGGTCAACTTGCCGCAATAAGGTGTCATACAGTACTATGCGCTTGTTCTAAAAAGAGGGATAAGACTTGATAGAGGAGGAGGTCATCACATACAGAACTTGCCTTGAAGAAGCCGTAGAAGTACGCGTTAGAATGCGCCGACCGTCGAGAGCCATCCACCTGGAAAACTTGTCCAAGAGGGAAGTCCACACGCTTTGCCAATTCCTTCAAGATCGACCAGACACAACGAGTCAGAGGAAACATCATAACGACAGAAAGGTCATGCAGGGAAGGACATCTTCACCTCTATGGCTGTTCTCGTAGGCCCAGCCTCCAGCTCAGTGTAGCGATTGAAAAGAGGGGCGATCCAGGTAGGGTAGACAGTAAGCATGAGAAGGGAAAAGGCGCACAGAAAGATCCAGACGAAGAAGTAGAACGCATCGCCAGCAGCGCGCACGATGTAGACGACAGCACTCAGCACGGGCAGAGCGAACACGAAGGTCAAAGCGAGAGTGAGGAGCTTGTCCTGCAGGAAGAGAGCCAAGGTGGATTTGTTGAACCCGTGCCTCTGCTCTATCACGAAGGTGGAGTAAAGCGAGAACGGCAGCGACAGAGCGGTGCTAACGAGAGTGAAGATCGCCACGAAGATCCACGTCGTGAGAATCTCACCAAAATAGGGAGACAGAGCGGAATATCCGCAGGCCGCAGCCAACTGCTTGGCCAGCAGGTCAGACTGGTCCCACGCCCAGGGCTGGTAACCCAAGACAAGCATGGCAGTGCTCGAGAGGAAGTCGAAGACGGACTCCACTATCTTGAAGGAAAACACATCTTTACGGTAGGCAATGGACTTGTCGAAGGTCTCTTGCGTCACGCTCTGTGCCAGGCAAGCAGGCAAGTGTGCGCTTCGAGGGTCAAAGCGGCGCAGCTGGCGGCGATCCAGCCAATGCTCGAAGAAAAAGACGAGCAATGTGAAGGAAAGAGTCATCAACAAGTAGGGCGGATCATCACTGCTGGTGACACTTCCCGCTTGTCTATAAACAGGCAACTGATCAAGCATCCTCCCAACCTCAAAGATCTGCAAGGCAAGCAGACAAATCAATAGGGGCAGGTATCGGTTGGTTTTTTGGGACCGATCGATACTTTGGCCGAAAAAGCCGATACCACCGATACGATACGATACTTGACTTCTTAAGTTAACATATACAAAGTCAGATGTAATTATCAAAATTTCAAGCATAAATACGTATTTAATCAATCTCAACAATAGTTGAGTCATTTCTTCTTCTTCCTCCACTCGAGGTCTTTTTAAAGAACTAGAACGCAGGGGATAGCGAACATCGATCAAATTTCTTGCCAAGCTACTACCAAGAGTGCTCCTTTCGTCAGTAATTGTTCTTCCAGCCAAGGAAAATAATCTCTCCGATGAAGCAGAAGTTGCAGGAATGCACAACATTTTACGAGCAATCATACTCAGAAACGGGTATTTGTAAGCATTCTCTGCCCACCACAATAGTGGTTTCTGCTCATATAAATCCGTACCAACCAGCTTAGGAATAGACAAGTAGCGATACACTTCATCTACAACTTCAGCGGCACCATAAGAGTCTGCCTCTTGCAGAGATACATGCATATCGCGAAACAACGCCGAACGTTTTTTTGATTTAGTCACAACAGGAGGAGTAGGGTTAGGAGGAGGAGTAGGTGTGCTGGTAGTAGTAGCTGGGGGCACAGGCTGCTTGATGGCATCTACCATAGCCCTTAGCTTCTCAACAATGCTGCCCTTCACCTCATCCACCATCATGTGACCTCTCTTCTCATCCACCGGCCATCTCTTCTTTGACCTTCTTCTCTTCCTTCGCAGCTTTTTCTTTTAATATTAGCTCATAGTCAGCGAGGTGGTAACTTCTCATGTGCTTCGAGAGCCCTGATGTGTTTCCATCTGTTCGTGGGACCTTAAAGCTCACCTTCTTGCATTCTTCGTTTTTGCAATAGGCACATCCCTTACTAAAGGTGAAATACCGGCTCCAGAATGACATTATTTTGATTGGGTATCTTTATCTGGATATAAAATCAAGCTCTTCGCGACTAAACACTATATTAGTCATGGATATGACTACAGGTCTAATGAGTTGCAGGTATCTTTCCATATCGTATCGGTTTTGGGGGCTCCCGATCGATACCAATATATCGGTATCGTATCGGGTCAAAAACGATACGATACGATACCGATACCTGGCCCTACAAATCAATGACAAACACAGCCAGATCTCTAGATCTGTAGATTTGGCTCTGCGACTGCCAACAAAATCAAAACTAGTCTACAGTACAATATTGCTATGACGAATCCGATCGTGTTCTTCGACATTGCCATTGGAGGTCGCCCCTCTGGTCGAATAGAGATGGAGCTCTTTGCTGATGTGGTTCCCAAGACTGCAGAAAACTTCCGGTTTGGCTCAAATCCTCAACTTCCACCACAACAATATCGAAGCGTTCACTCTTTGTGATGGCCTTTCTGTTCAGACGCCTTTGCATTGGAGAGAGCAGTGGAGATGAAGTCTTTGGCTATCGCGGATGCTCCTTCCACCGCGTCATCCCTGGCTTCATGTTGCAGGGCGGAGACTTCACCAACCATAACGGCACTGGCGGCAAGTCCATCTATGGGGGCAAGTTCCCCGACGAAAACTTTTCCAAGAGACACGTCGGTCCAGGTATCTTGTCAATGGCCAACTCCGGATCCAACACCAACGGGTCGCAGTTCTTCATCACTGTGGCCAAGACTGACTGGCTGGACGGCAAGCACGTCGTCTTCGGCAAAGTCATCGCCGGGCTCGAGGTTGTCAAGGAAATTGAGCGGTACGGCTCTCAGCGTGGAACTACTTCCAAGCCAGTGGTCATAGTTGACTGTGGCCAGATTGCCTAAGTGAGTGATAAACCACCAAAAGTGACGTCAGCGTGACCATGAAAATCTTTACTATCACTCAAATTATTCCTTGTCACCTTCCCTTAATATTTACTAGTGTAGCACCAAAGCTGCAGGACAGACCTGCTGAACTGTACAAAGAAAGAATCTTTACTCATCGAAGGTGGTCTTCTTGCCAGCACCTCCGACGGCGAAACCCTTATTCTTAGCACCGGGGGTGGGAGGACCTCCACGACCACCGCGGCCTCCTCTACCGCCTCTTCCTGGGGAACCAGGTCCATCTCCACGTCCACGGCCTCTACCACCGCGTCCTCCAGCGTCTCCACCACCGAAGCTCTTTCGCTCACGAGGAGGGGCATAATCGACACGAATACCTCTTCCATTGATCATTGTGCCAGCAAGCTTGACAGCACTCTCTGTGTCTTCACCATTGAAGAACTGCACGTGACCAAAGCCACGGAAGGAACCATCCTCACCAGTAGCGAAGCGAACAGAGCCAACTTCGCCAGCGGAGGCAAAGAGCTCTCGCATCTGCTCTTCAGTCACGTCCCAAGGCAAGTTGCCCACAAACACAGTGTCACAGCCTTCAGGACGCGCACCAGGTGCACTGTCCATGAAGCGCTTCTCTGGCTTGTTAGACGCCTCAACGATCTTCAACCAGCGCTCGGTATCTGGCCAAGTCTGGCCATCAAGAGCGAGGGCAGCATCGAGCTCGTCACGAGATGAGAAAGTGATGAAAGCAGTTCCAGAGGAGCGACCATTGGCATCGAGAGGTAACTCGCAGACAGTGATAGTACCGCAAGAAGCGAAGAAATCACGCACTTCGGCTTCAGAGGCAACCCAAGGCAGACCCTTAACCAAGATCTTGTGGACACCTCCGTCTCCATTGCTGACAGCAGCACTGGACTTGGCCTGAGGCTTAGCTTTAGGCTTCTCCTCCTCTTCTTCCTCCTCGCTGTCACTTTCGCTCTCGGAAGATGACTCTTCCTTCTTAGCTTCCTTCTTTGCAGGTGCAGACTTGGCCTTAGGCTTCTCCTCCTCTTCGCTGTCAGAGTCGCTTTCCTCTTCGGAAGAGCTATCGGAGTCACTCTCACTGTCTGAAGATGCCTTCTTGGCAGGAGCAGCCTTGACAACAGGCTTAACAGGAGCAGGCTTAGCAGCGGGTTTGCCGGCAGGCTTCTCGTCCTCGCTCTCACTGTCAGAGGAAGAGTCACTCTCACTCTCCGAGGAGGAAGAGCTGGAGGCCTTAGCTGGCGCAGCTTTAGCAGGTGCAGCCTTAGCAGGGACAGCCTTGGCAGCGGGCTTCTCGTCCTCACTGTCGCTATCACTGCTGGAGTCAGAGTCAGAGTCGCTATCAGATTTGGCCGCTTGCACAACTGCCATCTCAGCCTCGCTCTCGCTATCAGAGGACTCGTCTGAGCTCGCCTCCTCGACACGAGCCTTCTTAGTAACGGAGCTGTTAAGAGGAACTCGTTAGATAACACAGAGGAATGGAGGACGGCACTAGTTGACTTGCTCACCTCTTCTCCTGTGCCTCGAAGAGCTGGTTCAAGTTGGTGATGGGGCCACCAGTCAACTTGGTCTTGTCGAGCTTGCTTTCCTTAGAAAGGGCCTGGGCGGTCTCCTTCAAGCCGATCTCATTGAGGAAGCTGAAGACAGACTTGAGCTTATCAACAGGCAGAGTTTCAGAAAACTGGTTGAACATGCAAGCAATCAAGACGTCAGTCTCCAGAGCAGATAATCGGATAAAACGAGAGAAAGATGGAGTGTCGCCATACCTTCCTCTTAGTTGCCATGGCCGACTGGATGTAGATGGTGACAAAAGAATGGGCTCGATGGCCAATGGACGCGGTTGCGAGGCAGGCCACCCGTTACCGGGACAACCGTGCTTTTGCAATAAAACGCGTTCTTACTTTAAGATTCTTCTTCTCGTTCTTCTCGCTGTGCTGTGTCTATGCAGTGCTTCCCAAGCCGCAGTGCTGGGCAGTGAGCAGAGCAGAGCAGAGCAGTCAGACTTGAACAACTGCATCACCTGGACGACACGAGACAAGTAACACCATGGGCCAACAACAATCAGTCCCTGTATGTACTTGTACTTCTTCCTTGACTCCTCTCGTTGTTGACTTGTCCCTCTAACTGCTCTGCTCTCTCTGTCAGACTCCACAACCAGCTCCTGCACCTGCTCAACAGCCTTGCTCCAACCCTCAGTTGGGAAAGTCTGGCAAGAAAATTTGCTGCTCGTGCCCTGACACGAAGAAGGCTCGCGATGAGTGTGTCGTGAAGAATGGCGAGGATCTCTGCAAGAAAGAGATCGAAGCACACAAGGTCTGCCTGCGAGAGGAAGGCTTTATCGTCCCTTAGGGACGATTTCGAGAATAATTTATAGTGACATTAAGTTCTATTTTGTAAGCCAGCCTCAGACATGTCGTCTTTAAGAGGCTAAGAAGACTTTACAGAGAACTTCCCTTTGCACGCCTAATCAGTCCCTAAATATACACACAGCCCAAAGTCCTTGTAATCAATCCCTTAGCAGCAAACCGACTTCTCCTTGGACTTGGGTGGCACAATCGGGAAGGATTCCCTTTCGGAGATGAGTGGCGTCTTGGGCAGCTTCTTAGCGATCTCCACAAATAGATTGCGAACATTGGACGATGTTTTAGCAGAAGTTTCCATAAAGATAATCTCATTCTCCTGTGCATAGGCCTGAGCCTCCTCGGTCTGCACCTTTCTCTTGGCCTCCATGTCCGACTTGTTCCCTGGAGCAATTATGTAAGGCGGGGGTCAATCAGCCAGTACTATCCAGTGTACTGTATCACTCACCTGCCAAGGCAATAACTACATTGGGATCTCCTCGGCGCTGCAACTCTTTCACCCAAGACTTAGCCCCATTGAAGGAGTCTTTCTTGGTAATGTCGTAGACCACAATGGCCGCGGCAGCTCCGCGGTAATACATGGGCGCCAAACTTCGATAACGTTCTAGTAAAATGAACATGGATCACAGAAGGCATGAGGTGTCGCGAAAGCAGGAGCCGTGGCAACAACAAGAATAGAAGTTCGCTAACCTTGGCCAGCGGTATCCCAAATCTCAAACTTGACGGTCGCATCATCCAGAGTGACCGTTTGTGTTAAGAACGCGGCTTAAGACACAAGAAAGAGAAAAGGTAAGAGTTGAAAAGGCAGTGGTCTCTCAAGAGAGGTAGTCTGGTTCACCTCCTATTGTGGGCTCCTGGAACTCGAAGAACTCATCTCGCACGAAGCGGACAACAAGACACGACTTCCCCACCGCAGAGTCTCCCAAAAGCACCAGTTTGAAGTGACAAACTCGTTGAGAGGACATGACAAAAATAGAAGTGGCTTGGATTTACAAATGTATCAAGAGCTGGAGAAGGGCTCAATTAGGAAAATTAAATTCCGAAACACTGAGTAGCCTTGAGTATAATAGTGGCTTTGAACCGAGACAAATAGAAATCTCCTGGGGGCCAGAAGAAGGGAAAGGAATGGAGAGAAAGGGGTCAGGCAGCAGGTTATTTTGGTAGGAGGGTTTGATATCTTCTTCCTCGGCGGCTTTGCCCGGCGCCTTCCCAAACGGGCTCCTGCGGGGCAGAACCGTCGAAAACAGGTTTGAAAACCCGAAAGCACGACTTTCCTGCCAAAAACAAAACCCTGCCGGTTGATTATAGTGCGGTGATGCAGGAAAGTAGTCTATGTTTCATAAGCATGTTAGTTAGAAGCATGTTTCAGTGTTTCTTAGCGTGAGGTGACTGGAGTAATTTGTCCACAGTTCCATCTGTAGTATGATTCACTTTCTCTCCACTTAAGGACGATTTGAAACTTCTCAATAGCAGTACTCCCTATAGCAAAGTGCCGTGTTGTGTTTTAATCAACCGGTGGAAGAAGCCCAAGATATGATTTTAATTTGCGAACGACGGGTGGCCTAATCTGCCTCTATTAAGTTTCTGTGTGAATAGTTGCAGCTACAGTTTGAAGTCAAGGCCAAGTTGTAGAGATAAACCAACGAAGTCAGTCCAGCAGCAATAAGTCTTTCATAGCACCCACGACACACAATCAAGGAATCTACAAGTAATTGCTTGGATGAATGCTCCAAGACTCACTCACTCTTCAGGGCTGATTTGAAGCAACAAAACAATAACAGAAGAAGAGCAACTCAGCGGTTAAGGGGGACGGTTAGTTAGTATCCACACATGATCACGCCTAAAGCAAGATATATACACCGGAAAAAGTGGCCAGTAAGAGATCAGAGGCAGAGCGGCCCTATCTATCCTTCGTGCGGCACTTGGATAACGACCAAGACGTAGTCCTTATCCGGCGCGATCATAATTTCATGCTTCCTCGAGCGAATACGCAAAAATGCTAATTCATCACTGTCGTCCAAGGTTCTGACCACTCCCGAGGCTTTGAAAGCCAGCTGTGACACCAGAGCAGCGTAGTTCTCTGTGTCCTCTGGCGAGAGGTTGGAGCGGATAGGAATGCCCTCGGAATTCATGATCAGCACTCCTTTCACTCCTTTGTGAGATTGGATTCGCTTTAGAGTCTCTTCCACTTCGCTGGACATCTTTTTTTCTATTGATGACAGCAGCCTCAGCAGGAAACGCCCCCAGACAGCTGGCAGACTTTTGACGCCTTTTGACTACTTTTACCTCAGAGGCTGAAGTGGTAAAATGAGCGTTGACCTAAAAATGGTTTATAAACAGTTCTGCTTGAAATAGTTTCGTTTGAATGGCAGTTAGCAATACTTAGTTTCTCTGGCATTATATATTCACCGCCATCTTAAACGCTACAGTACCTGTAGACTTACCATAGCAGCGCCAGACTTAGCGATCCTATTGAAATCAACACAGAACATAGTTGTGGCAACAAAAGGCGTCAATTCATAGAAGCGTATGAAAAGAAGATACCAAAAGTTGCTCACCAGATCCACAGGAACAAGTCGACGATTGATTTCAGCGATCAAGGACTGGTATTCGATCTCAACCTCCGTTGTCCAGAATGGCTTCGTTTTGCGGCCTTTCAAGAACTTCTTGGAGCGACAGACTTTCACAAAGTCGTGTTTTCGAAAGCCTACAGGGAGGTCTCGCGTTTGTTGCAAGAACAGTTTCATGGCTTTGAGTTGGCCTGCAAGCTCTGACGGATCTTCCGTTGCGGAGAACTTGCCCACGAGGCGGTCCCACGCTTCTCGCCTCTCTCGTTGAGCTGCAGAGAAAGCTCGCATCTTGGCTTCTTCCTCTTTGAACTCCTCTGTGGGGTCCACCAGGTACTCCGGGCCTTTCGAGCCCTTGGCGTGAGCGATTTGAGTCGTCAGTCCAAAGCAGGCAAGTGCCTTGAGCAAAGAGCTGGTGTGGCGGACTATAGAGGCTCTAGAGCTCTCAGAAGGTGAGAGGACGGGCTGGTTGAAGTCGATCTCCGAGCTCATAGTCATTCGAGAAGGCGAAGTCTTGGCTCTGGGCTGGAAGATCAATCCATCAGTCCACACGGAGTTGGAAATCAGCACCAACAGAATACAGAATAGGATGGATACAGATGCTCCCATTGCGACAACAACTGCTGACTTCGACTGACTTTGCGTGACTTTGGGTGACGATGCAAAAGGTCCAGATTTGGGAAACTAGCTATTACGGAAAACACGAAAACTAGATACGAAAATACGAAAACGAAAACGGAAATGGATCCTTCCTGTGTGAATGAATGCTGATTGAGTGAGAGTTAACCTTTGCCTCATGGTAAGTTCCTCTACTTGAAGACGCTTTAACAACTGACTCTAACCCATTTCCCTCAGCCTGCCTATCACAGCAAAAAGAACGAGGAGGGCTATGCCGAGGCCTGCGGCTGCGCTCTCTGCCCCATCCGCACGGAGTTTCGAGGACCCGCTCCTTACCCCGAGCCCGCCGATCAGGAGGATATCATTGACGAGGTCTTGACCTATTTCCGCGCGAACGTTCTTTTTCGCAACTTCGAGGTGAAGGGCGGCGCTGACCGCACGCTGATCTATCTCACGCTTCACGTCGTGCAGTGCCTCGTGAAATGCGAGCGAATCGAGGACAAAGCGTCTGCTGTGCGTGAGCTGCGCGCTCTGTCCACCAAGCAGTTCGCCATCCCTGGCGATGCCTCTGGCTGGCCTCTGGGTGGCATGTACCCTTCCCCTGCCTCCAAGACTGAAGGCGGTGAGCAATTGCACTTGCAGTGCAGTGGGCGTTGTGTGAAGCGATGATCTGACAGTCTTCCTACCGTGTATAATAGATACAATTCGCGCATATCTCAAACAGGCTCGCGAAGAGTTGGCCGTGCGGCTTTGCGACCGTCTATTCGATGCGGATGGCACGAAGAACAAGTGGTGGCAGGTAAGCTGAGCTAATTGACAGACGATTTAGTGCTGGCGATGGTGATTTATTTGATTATTTCCCTCTGTTGTAGTCCTTCTCAAAGAAGAAGTTCATGGGCAAGGAGCTGAAGGACTAGTCTTGTCGTCATAAGCCGATGAAAGGTTTTCCTTGCTGGTTGTCTGCTGTCGTAGCACGCGGTGGCATACCGGCTTTGTCTATAGTTTGTTAAGCTAAAAGTCTCTTTCCAGCGTCTCTTTCAAGCTTTCGTCTTCATATTTGGGCGGGGAGGGGTCGATGAACACACGCCAGCCAAGTCACTCCAATACTATAACCATTGAACTAAGGATTTACATTGAGCTAATAGGCAATCTACAGACAGAACAATGGGTTGCCACTTCTATCTATCCCTCACACGAGATGTGATGAGGTTAGGTTGCACTATCGCTCACTTATCCTGTTCGTCCGCACAGAAAATAATTTACTTGGAAGCAGGAAGGTTCTTGTAGTAGGTTTCAATTCTTTGCTTCTGGACGTCGGAAACAAAGGTCTTGTAGGTGAAGGCACCGCCCAAACCCTGTGCAGCCCGTCACGGGAAATGGTTGAGAGACAGAAAAAGAAGATTTAAAATTGAAGACCTGCTTACCAAAACCATTCCAAAGATGGCGTTCTTAGCAAAACCAGCAGCTCCTGACATTTTTTTCTTTCGAGTTGAGTTTCTTCAGCAGTTGAGGAAGATGTGATGGCGAGGCTTTGGGCAGCAACACGACGAACACGACAGAGCAGAGCGGCAGATGCCCTTAACTTCACACCCACTCCCCCACAACAGCACAGAGAGGGGCACACTCCCTTAACTTGACAGCCCTTACAAGACATCCGGATATTGATCGCCGGTATTCAAATGATAATGACTTTACAATTCATTTAACAAGTTTATCTCATCAAGATAAAAGGAACTTAATTAACGGGCGAGGAACAATGAGATCAAAGAGACTCGACATCTAAATGGCATCGAAAGGGAGGAAAGATGACAAAGACCAGGTATTGAAGTAGATATATTGACAATTATGTCGTTAAATATCGAGACCGTAATTTATCAAATCGTGATGTGCTTAGTCAGTTGGCAATAGAAAACAGAACTTACCCTCATACTCGGCATCATTCAAAGACTCAAAGGAGATCGTTGCTTGATGGAGTGGTTTGTGATGATGAGCTACCAGCAGTACGGTATGGTTTTCAAGCGATCTTCATCATCATATCCATGATCATCATCTTCTTCTTCTTCTTCCACGAGATAGTCAGTGATGAGTAGCCAGCTGGTCCACCAATTGACCATCACAGTCCTTGCAGGAGATCTCGTTGTTCCCAATCGAAGAGGATCCATTCGCTCTTATGCTATCAAGCAACTCATGAATAGTCGATAACTAGAAAGAAATCGTCATAAATCAGGGGCAAACCCTTTGAAAGCACTTCAGCTCAGCTCACTTCAGCTCAGCTCAGATCTCCCACGCACACAACAATATCCAGCATGGTATTGGTGAGGGATGATAAGCTATCGCAGCTGCCGCATCCCCATTCTCTTTGAGGATCGACATATTCTAGTTTTGAACAAGCCTGAAGGACTTGCTAGTCAAAGGGGATCCAATCATCCGCATAGTTTGGTTGATGCCGTTCAGTCTTATCTGCTGAGCAAGCACTCTCCCGCAGCTCAAACCTCGCCATTGAAAAAGCATCAACCTTATGTGGGTCTTGTTCATCGATTGGACCAATGCGTTTCGGGAGTAATGGTGTTGGCGAAGACAGTCAGCGCGGCTCAAAGACTTTCTACAGCTTTCTCCGCCCACGCTGTTCAGAAAGAGTATGTGGCTGTGCTGTGTGGATCGTTGTGGGAGCCAAACTGGAGGAAGTTCGAACACATGATTGTTGATGAGCATGGTGATTCTAAGAGAGCTGCTTTGGAGTTGCAGTCCGTCTATCAAATGCCTTCCCCTGCTTCTCTTGTTGTTCCAGCAGGCAGGTCGAGATCTTCCTCTGACGTCCTCACAGCTGTGAAGATCAAGTTGCTTACAGGGAGAAAGCATCAAATTCGCTCGCAAATGAGCTATCTTGGTTTTCCTATTTTTGCAGATAGTCTCTACGGTGCACCTCGGTTGATTAGTTCCGCGAAAACAAAAGTGCCTCTCATCAACACAGGAATAGCGCTGTGCAGCCACCTCCTTGCCTTCCCACATCTGGGCAAACAGACATCCAACCAGCCCACGGATAGTTTCCGTGTAGATCTACCGGAACATTGGGAGCGTTGGTTTGGAGCATACCACTTGGCAAACATACAGCGGAAAGTCTCCGCCGCGTGACAAAATGTTCAGACGTTGTCCGCTCACAATAAAGTTGCACAAAGCGATCAAGATGTGCGGAAAGACAAGCAAGACTCCAATGTGGTGAAAGGAAGTGTTTGACAGGGTAATCTCGGGTTAGGCAGATCAATTCTGTTGTTTGATTCCCAAACTAACTTAACGAATGAACACTACTAACCTAGAGGCAGTGGGCCCTAACTTAGCTAACCCTAATCTAACACTGTGTAGCAAATACTGATACAAATAATAACCACTCTCCAGATTAATACATGGGAAGCGATTGAACACTTAAACAGTCCGCTTCCACATTTTTCCACAGCCATGCAAACATCCTTATCATCTAACTCTCACGTGTTCCTCAAACTTCTACGACATCTTCCAGCCACATTACTGAGGCAACTCAGACCTCCAGCAAGTTGAGGGTGTAGATGTACCCCCCTAACATGGCAGAAATCCAGCTCACGATCTTTGCATGAGATGAGCAAATGTGCATTTGGCTTCTTTCATGAAAGCGTCATTGAAGATCATCGCCCAGATTCAAATAGTTCCGCTTGCTACAACACCAAAATAGACTAACTTTTATCAGAACAAGGCAGAATGATGAAATCATTCTTCGAGAGGCTTCCCCCTAGATTTGAATGATTTTGATATGTTTCCCCACCCCCAGTGATGATAACCAACGAGAGGTCTAATAAAACAACGACTACCTCTACTAACCAGATCACTACCAACTAAATCCCCTCTTGGCAGCTCAAGAACTTAACCATTCTGAGATAGAAAGGTACTATTCTACAGGTACATTTTAGACTGAATGATAGCTTGAAGCCAAGATAGAAAGATATGGATTTATGAACAATCGCTTGAATCAACGTCAGTCTCGGAGGTCTCACGAATAATATTCACAGTCACATCTGTTTTCCCTTCACCTTTGCTTTCAACGTCTGCTAAAGAAGACTGGAAGGGCAATCGAGTAATCACTAGAGGATTATCTACACTTATCGCACGCTCTCCCTGTTCCTTATTGGGCGTCTTCTCTGAAACAGAGGTGCGAAACATACCTCCAACGAAAGAGCTCGGGCGATTCCAGTCAAACAGCGAAGATCGTGCGGGCTTGGCGATGGCTACAAGAGAGAGAGAACCAGTTTCATTGGTGAAGAGATCGTAGGCCTCTTCTGTCGCAACCGAAACAACGGAAGCCGGTCCCGCAAGATCACACTCTTCGACAGGCGAGGCCTGACACCTCAGCTTGCTTTTAAGAATTTGAAAAGCAGAAGGTTGCATGACAAGAAAGATAGCCAGATAGCCTACGCTGACAAGGGGAGTCACAATGGTGAGAAAGATCAAACAGGCATACTGGCTACGAGAAGCTTGATTTGGGTCAATATTCGAACCGTAAGACGCTTCATACCAGGCGTAGCCAGAGCGACCGAGAGCCTGTAAAAGTGGATAATATATCATCCGTCGAGTTACATTCTCAATAGCTCTCTCCTGGATCGACTTTTCAACTCTTTTCGAGCTCATAAGACTGATCTTGTAGATGGTTATGATACATAGAACAAAATTGACTCCAATAGAGGCTAGGCGAAGGTAGTAATAGAAGTCGAGCACGCTGACTTCCTCCAAGTCTTTATTGGTCGCCTGCTGCGGCACCACACTGAAGAAATAAAGTAAGGCATCCACCAAGCCTGGGACAAAAGTTGACAAAAAGACCAAATTGAAGCGACCCACCACATCTGGCTTTTGTCTGAAGGTGATGACATACCAAGCGACGAAGGCGATCCAGTTACTCGCCAGAGATCCGCCAATCCCACTGAGCAACTGAAAGAAGTTTGCAGCAGCAGTAATGTAGTGCCCACAATTGACATTGCTGAAGAAGAAAGTTATGTCGTAGAGGATCTGATAGCAGCTCATAGTGAGCACTAGCCGGAGATGCCCTCCGTTCTCTGTTTTCATGAGATGAATTAGCCATATGGTGATTGCAGAAGATAGCGCTCCAATCACACTCATGGTAATGTTTAATCCCAGGTACACTCGATCTAATTCATTAGAAACGACAAACACCATCTACTCTTACGACCCAAGCACAGTGCCAAATGGACAAATTAGACTAGTATGGATATAGTTATGATCCAATGAGATAATCCCAATCCTCTCGTTATCCTCTACTGCGCTGAGATGAGATTTGCAGTGCCGTAGAAGTCTCCTGCCCTGCAGAACAAAAACAGTTTATTGGATAACATTCAGCAGCAGTACATGTAGCAGTCTAGACCTCCTGGAGTCTACATGTATTGATTTAAATTTATGATGCCCCCATGCTGTGTTGAACAGCAATCCATCCCTCACCACCCCTTGCTCCTAAAGATGAGGATTCTAATTTCATTTACTATTTATATTAATTGAGCAACTCGTCAGAAATGGACAACATAGAACAAAGATCTAACTCACAGTTACTCATACGCTAAATCTTCAGCAATATGGCACATGGGAAGACCACTCTTCTCCCAACAGGATAAGGATCTGTTATTTTGACCTTCACCTTCACTTCATCCGTTGAACATCCGTTGACCCCAAAATATTAAAAATCATCCTCTTCATTATCAAGAAATGTCGCATCAAGCCGATCAATGATCTGACGCACACCACTGATCTCTTCCAAGATCCCGGGCTGATGGCAAACTTGGCGCACGAAGCCAATCGAGTCCGCATTATATGCCTCAACAACTGGTGCGCTGCATGCCGTGCAGCACGGAAAAGCAGGACTCTGCATTGTCAATTGACTGAAGTCCACCAAACTACCACGTACCTGATGCGGTGTGGGCAGACCATGTAGCAAGTTCACAAGCATTTCTACCGCGATGCCGGCTGCAATGAAAGCCAAACCGGGCCGTGTGATGGTGCATTGCTGGTCCAGTGTGCGGTTACGAGTAGAATTGCCAGCCGAAACCACATCATTACAGAAGTAACACCCCAACGTTGAATGAGGGGACTCAGGAACGCCATGATGCATGACCAAGTAAGAGTCAAAGCCAAGGGCGGCATTAACGACAATCTTTCCTCGCGCTTTAGCCAAGACGGTAGGCAGCCAACTAGATCAGACAAGGCAATAACAAGATCAGATCGAATGATCCCAACATTATCTAAACATATTGACTATACATATACAATAGAAAGTAACTGACCGAGCTTCCCGAGAGTCTGTGAGAGCAAAGAGAACATCATGGTCCTCCACAAGCTGTTCAAATCTCAACAGAGCGGCCTCTCCTTCCAGGCATCTGCATTCTCCATCTGCTGTAACAGTGGCGTTGTCAGAAGAAAGAATAGGATGGCCCGGCATCGGAATGGCTAGCACTTCTCCACGAGCCTTGATTGTTGGGTTAACTTCAATCAGTCGGGTAGCCGCCTGCGTAGCTTTATACACGCCACTAACACAATCCTCAGATGTATAAAGGCATTGTCTTGTAGGCGTGCTGTAGTGAACCTTGCCGCTGTCCACGAAAGTGATCGAGCGCACACCATACCCGAGCAACAAGCGGCCCACGGCGCAGCCAAGTGTGCCTGCACCAAGCAATAAGCATCGCGTATTTTGTACGAGCTGAGTATCCAACTCTGGCCAGAGACGCCACTTCATGAGATGTAGGTTTAGATCTGTAGCCTGGTTTATCAAACTATGCGGGTTAAGGCTCGCTTGAAGGTCTGCAAGCCGCGGACCTGCCTTGCCACGTTCATTGGGCTCCCATCCCACTACTTGCACAATCTTTGCTATTTCTTCCTCTTCAGTTACGGCCAGTCCCTCCTGCACTCTTCCAAAGGTATCCTTAACTTTCTCCCAAAACAAGCCATAATTGCTGAGACTCAAATGCAATATTTGAGACCGATCAGAGTTTTCTAACAATACAGGCAAACTTAGAAGATCAAACTATCAACAAGGCATTTCCACTTACCAATATGCGCTAATCTCTCCAATGCGTTATTTCCACTTCGAAAAACAGTATTTCTCAAGAGAAGAATTGAAAGGTTCAGCTCATTCTGCCCCGCCTTGAAGGCTTCGTAGGTAAGGGCTAACAACAAGTTGCGGCCAGACCAACCCAGCGTCTCTCCAACTCCTTCATCTGCTATTACCAGAACATCTCCATCTTGTGGTAGAGAAGATACTGGAAAGCTACAAAAGCCACTTCCTGCATTCTCCTCGACCGCTTCTCGGCGACATACGAAGACCCGCTCTGATTGATTGCGCAAGAAGTGAGCATAGGCGACAGACAGCAAATTCCCAAAGCCATCAAGTGCCTGCGAAGGCTTGCAACTCGTATAGAGAGATGAGCGAGGGACGAGGGCAGGTCTAGCTAGCCAGTAAGTGAAGCGGTAGTCCTTCAGCTCTCCGAAAACTAAGAGCACAAAATGCTCATTTCCACAGAGATTTAACGAAGAGCCGCTCAGCATGGCGCGCAAACTTTCCCATCCCACTCTCTCTATGAGAGCGCGCTTGTCTATATCCCGGAATTCCTGCGGAAAACACGCGATCGTTGAGGAAAGAACAGCAAATATAGTCGCGAAGAGATGGTGATGGTAGTGATGGTGACTAACCTCAACTGTGTTCACCACAACAAGTCTTCCGCTTGCAAGAGAAGAATCCTCGCTGGCTGTGAAAGACTCCTTGCTAAACTTTAGAGCTCCTCCAAGGTCTCCATCGGACAAGTCAACTTTGGCAGTGACGGAAATACTGTTTTGTGAGAGCTTCCAAATATGCAGCTTGCGATGATAAAACTCCGTCCAAAAGGAAGGTTCTATAAAGCTTCGAGGAGCAGTAAATTGGAGGGGACTGCTCATAATAGAAGAGAGAACAAATACAAAAAAGAAATCTTGGTCTTTCTCAGGCCGCACTGAAGCACTGCAAGGGTAACAAGAACAACAAGAATGACAACAACAACACGAACAGAGGGGTATTAACTTAATTAGTTCTGATTGCAACTTGCGGGGGTAGTTTCATACAGCAGCAATAGCGAGAGTTTAGCGTTTTAGCGTTTTGGGAGTTTCGTGCGGGGGATTTCTCCCTCTATGCTAGTTTGTGGTAATCATCGTTATTTATTGGCGATCAAAGTTGTATAAACAATGTAAATATTACACGATATTGAGCCATCAAAGGTAGTCTAAACATTTCAATGCGTGCTCTCTTCAAAGAGCATAAAAGAAAACAAAGGAGATCGCATTGTGTTCTCACCGCCTCCGAGCCAGTCGCACGGTAACTAACAAGAGGAGGAGAGTGAGGAATAAAGGGAGGAACAGAAAGCTCTTCCACCAGAATGGCAGATCATTTGTCCATCGAAGAAATTGATGCCCACGAAGCTGCGCGATAGCCAGCAGAGGAGCAATTCCAGCGGTGCTCTGCAGAGACTGTCCGTCCTGCTTTAGAGCTTGACGAAATCTCATCAAAGCGCTCTCCTCTTCTCCAGCTTCGAACTCCAGCCATCCAAGGTCGAGATAGGCTGCAACACTTCCTTGACTGGCAGCGGCTTTGAGAACTTTCACTGCTTTTCTTCGGACGTCCTCTGATTCAGACGCTTCTTGGCCAAGCTTCACCCCGCGGTCACTCTTCAGGAGAAGTTGAGCCACAGCATACAAACTGCTTGCTTCTCCAGAATTGGCGAGTTGAGATAGTAGCAAGAAGTAGTCCTCACAAAGCCTTTTCGAAGTGTTGGTGGCATTGCCTTCATACAACATGTCGATAGAATGAACAGCACCGTCCTCAGCAGACAATAGAAGGTCGGGACTTGTTTTAGAGAAGGGCCATTTGGTGGCGCACAGATAGAGCAAGTTGGCTTGAGAAGAGGGAAGGCCCAAATCAGCTCCTTCTTGCCACCTTTCTGCAGCCAACACTTCTCGTCCGGAAAGATAAGCTGCCAGCGCTTGTTGAGCCACTTCACGAGGACGGTAGGTCATAAGAGAAAGCCTCCGCAACAGAGGCAAAGCTGCGAGACAAGCGCCGCGGTACTGTCCCCAAGGAGCGCGAAGAAGAACAACTTCTCTGCCTGGAAGCGAAGCCATCAGATCCTCTTCGTCGTCCTCCTTGGATCGACTTTCATTGAGAGAAGGAAAGATAGCCTTTTCATACTTCCTCTGAGTGATTTGTGCGAGCCTTTCGCGACCGTGTTGTGCGAGCCACGACTCGCCATCAAAGAGGGCATGCGAGAGGTAGTTGGACGCTCGCAGATGTCCGCGAGACGTGGCCGTTGCCAGCAAGCGCAGCCCGGCCGAAATATTTTTCTCGACGTTCAGAGAGATCATAGCTAGAGAAAATACCGCGTCATCGCAACCTTTGGAAGCCGCGAGCTTGTAGTAATGCTTTGCCAAGGTGACGTTTTCACCTTCATCGTCGTACATGTAGTGGTTGCCCATTGCATGCAGGGCAAGCGAGAAAGGCATGAGGGGATGATGTGCCGAGCGGTTGAAATACTCCGTTGCTCGCGAGAGATTGCGCGGCAGTCCTGCTTGGCCATGGGCGTGGAGGACACCGACATTGTATAAAGCCTCCGCATGACCCTGCGCAGCGGCTTGCTCAAACCAGTGCCGTGCTACGTGCTCATTCCGCGGCAGGCCGCCGAGTCCCCAGAAGTGCTTCTTGGCGAGCCAAATTTGAGCGTCGGGGTCTCCACCAAGCGCGTCTTGCTCCGTGAGGAGGTGCTGATCATCCGTCAATCCACCAAAGCCTAAAAACCAAATGCATTGCGGTTAGACCGGAAGCATATCTAATGAACACGTTAAGGCAGTCACCAGAACCTGAGATTGCAAGTCCCTCGAAGCTTTCCAGCCGCACGTCTTCCACCTCCCCGGTACCACTATGAAAGAGACTATATTGAGAGACTGTGTACTGAGAGATTGGAAAGTAATAAGCTGCCGCCTCCAGACAGTCACTTTCTGTTTCTTTCTCTGACTCATTCAATAGTTCCAAGATCAAGTCTTGGATATTGAATCGAGGAGGGGAAGGCTCGGAATCGTCTGTTATTACCTCAGGTGGACTCGCCATCTCACTGGTCAAAGGAAATTGTGTGGATAGTGGCCTTTGATGTGGTCTTCCCCAAATCGATCTTCCATCGTCGAGTTTCTTTTGGTTCTTCTGACTGACTCTTCGCATTGGTCCATCCCACGACAGCTTCTTTTCGCCAGTCTGCTTCTCTTCCATAGAAATACTCCTTTCTGTGACTTCAACAGAAGCATTTTGCTTCTGAGAAGATGTGGCGGTCTCGTCGAACGACTTGGTCCAATGCGATAAACGTTGTTGGCTGAGGACTGCCCGATAGCCACGATAACCACGATGATAGCCAAGCAATAATAAGATAGGTTGAAGTAAATGTGGTGCGATAGGAAAGGGCCACGACTCATCTTCGATGTCTCCCAGAAGGCGAAGATCGTGAAGCGCCCCGTCGGTAGAAACTTCGGCGAGCAACAGCGCGACCTGCCAAGCCGCAGACGCATTGGTTAAACCTCCTGGACTATGTAGCAACTGCCGACCAGCTTTATACAATCCCTGGATTCTGCCAAGAGGATGGCGATGATAATAACCGCGACGTTGATGCTGATGTTGCCATTCCAATCGTCGTCGTTCCACGCCAGACAAAACCTTTTCCTCCCCTTCCCCTGTCAGATGAGACGCAGAGGCGTTGTATCGAATACCAAACCAACTAATAGCCCAAGAAAGCAGAGCTGATGTCGTAGACTTGGACGAGGAGGTAGAGGCTGGCTGCAGAATGCCTATATCAGGCACTCCATACTCCTTCTCCTCCTTCCCTTGCTGGTCCAATTGCTCCATCAAGCCTGTCATCAAATCATCTTCATGTACTAAATCTGCCACTCTTTCAAGTACTTCTTCAGGAACAGTCAAGCTGTGGTCGGTTGGCAGCAGCAAAGAGAAATCAGTTGCTGTCACCAACTCGTGCAGGCATTCCCAGAGCAAGTATCCCCATTGCCAAGCCCTAACCTCGCGAAATACATCGTATAGAAGAGAGAAGGCGCTTTCAGAAGGTGGCTTTAACCTTGTAGCCAGGTCAGCAATGTCGTGATCATTCAGAGCAACCGGAGCGATGAAGAGGCTTGCCACCAAAGCCGGGGGTCGCGCTATAACCCTCGAATGACCTAACTTAATGATGACGTTCTCCGGTACAAATGAATCAGAGTAGAACTGGGTCGATTGACCTTGTTGTTGGCAGTGCACATTCATCCTCTTGAGCGCAGGGCAACTGACCTGCTCATTCAAGAAACGAACATAGTCGGCAAACTTCCCGTCGATGTAGAACTTGGCCATATCACCCTTGATGGTAATAGCCAGATGGATCCAATCTTCGTAACGCACCTGTCCCAACCACAGGCCGAGGAAGTCATCATGTGCATCCTGCAGTACGGAGAAGAAAAACTGATCGGGACGCCTCCCAACATTGAATAGTATTGAAGGCAAGATGGACGAGTGGCGATAGCTTGCATTTAGAAAATGAATAGATCGAGAATGAAAGATGTTCTGAAAGGTGCCTGCTCTGAGGGGCCGTGGAGGGCGGGCGATCCACACAAACAGCGACAGCGTGTAGGCGCAGCCAGCCTGGAGGAGGCGGGGAAAGGAGAGGGTGGTAAAAGAGGAAAGTGCGGCTGGCCCTCGTAGCAAGATGCTCTCCTCAACAGAGGAAGCGTTTGCTGGAAGGGGCTGGGACTGAGTCGGTAGGGTATCTTTCCAGCCAAAGCAGGCTGTCCCATTATCATCCAGCCTGGGACGGATCAGACTTCTGTCTGCATTTCTAGCGACAGAGGAGAACAAGTGACAGTGGAAAGTTGAGTCTGTCTCGGAGGCAGGCTGCAGCTGGAAGGATTGGCAGAGCGGATCAGCGCGACAGCGACTCTCGCAAGCAGGCAAATCGTTGGCTGGAATGAGATGAACAGACTTGATAAACGGATTATATGTTGGATCAACTGAGGCGTTCACGCAACAGATCAAGAAAAGAGCTATAACAAGCATTTCATTTCCCCCAATCGCAATCTGGAAATCACTCTGCTCTGTTTTGTTTTGTTTTGTTTTTTCTTGTCTTCTTGCTCTTTCTCTGTTGTTCCGGGTGTTGTGCTGCTTTTTTGGTTTTTGGTTTTCGTGTTTGGGTTCTGTTGTTTTGCGTTGCGCCACTCCATTCCAGCTTCGAGTAAGTCTGTTGGTCGTTATGAGAGCAACTTTGTGTAACTAAATCGCTCTGTATAAATTTGTTTGGTATAGAATTAAGCTCTGATTGAGAAGGATTGCTGCTGCTGCTGCTTGCAAAGGGTCGTAATGATACCTTGAAGTTGGAAATCACACAGAAGTTTACATCCTTAGTAAAACTTCTCTTTGTTAGGTTTAGCGAATATAGACAGTCCTTCTAACTGGCACTAACCCATTATTTACCAGTGGAAGAGCCGGCAGAAACTGGATGATCCAAAATGCGGCCAGGGATGGAGTGACCTTCGAAATCTCCCAGCGATTTCGCCATCTGCTCTGGGGTTTGAGGAACGAAATAATCGGGATGGCGATTTTCAATCTAAAAGGAATGAAAAGGTTAGAATGTCAGAGTGCCGACGATCAAACAAAGCGATCCTATCATACCTGCTCGTAGTCATATTCGTCCACCTCTATCCTCTCCCACGACTTAGCGTTCTCTCCGGCATGAACGACGGCCAAATCTAGAGTCTCCGAGTGGCTCGCATGGAGGGCGGCGAGCTCAGCCTCGGAAAGGGTGCGCAGAAAGGCAGCTGGAGCACCAGCCCATAATTGACCGCTAGGAATGGTGGTGCCAGCAGGCACGACCGCACCAGCTGCAACGACTGCGTTAGCCTGAATGAACGCCCCGGTGCCGATCTTAGCGCCCTCGCCGATTATGCTGTTGTTCTCAACGACGCTGTCCACAACCCAGGCACCGCTGCCAATGGAGACATTGGAGCCAATCTTGGTGGATTGCTTCACGCTGGAGATAACACTCAGATCTCCGATAGAAGAGTTATCACCGATGGTGACATCAGCCTTGCCACCGCGAACAACAGCACCGTACCAGACGGCAGAGTTGGCTCCCACGGTGACATTTCCAACAACGGCAGCCGAAGGAGCAACAAAAGATCCCGCAATATTTGGTCTAACGCCTTTAATGGCAGCAGAGCGCAGACTGGGCTGGACTGTAGCCGGCAAGGACGGGTAATTAATATGAGAACATCACCTTCCATGGAATGAGCCGACAAAATCATAATTCACTTACGCTTCTCGACATAGGGAGTCACCTCCAGTCCACGGCCAAGGGCATCAAGAGACTGGCCTGCAGTACGAATCACAGAGCAAATGGCTCTCTGGACAGCTTTCATGGCGGAATAGGCTAATGATAGACCGAGCGAGCAGTCGCAGTGGGCAAGGCCAGAGCAGCGCTGCAGCATCTCCGCGGGGAGGACGGAAACGGTGTTATCAAACAAAAACGCGTTTTATCGTTAACTTTAAAATAGAGTGGGGATGAAAAGAAAAGAAGTCAACTTTGCTGCAAAAAGATGACATGGTCGTTTTGGTTTGCTGCTTTGCTTTTCCTTGGTGAGATGGGGATCCAAGGCTTTCGATTGGGAGTTGAGCGAAGCGGAAGAACTCTGTTCAAGATGGGGGGAGGGCATGCTGTCCCTCCTCTCTCTCCCACTGGCCTCGCCTCACCTTCACAAGCAACCCAAACGCCCTCCACGCATCCCATCACCCATCGGCTGGTCACCCTGATGCTTGATATTTGGGGTGCTGTGTCTTTCCCTAATCCGTCATCGGAGGTGCGCTTCCCTCTGGAGGACTACGGCTTGTCACGGCAGGATGTTAAGGGGCTGATCCATCACTTCCAAACCTGCAAAGATTGCGCCGCTGATAATGCCTTTCTCATGGCTACGCAAGACAGCCAGGGTAGGGACTGTTTGCAGCTAAACTATGTTGAGTTCCCTCTCTTCTCTGATGACGCAGAGGACGAGGAATGGGGAAACATCGACCGCTCCCTGTTGGGGCAGGAGCAGGAGCCTGAACAAGAGGATGTCTTCCCAACGGAAAGTAGAGATGATGTCGTGATCCGAGATAGCAAAGAGTGGGTGCGAGCGGGTAAGTGTGCATTTCTTCGAGAATCATCAACCCCACTCAATCCATCTGCTTGTCACAGTGATCGCCAACTTCGGTGTTTGTCCCTTCACTCTCGACCCTGACCGCGGAGGTATTCCTATGGGAGGAATCAGATACTCGCTTTCGCGAGCGACAACAGTGGAAGAGGCTTTCTATCGCTTTTGGGAGGAAATCCACCTGTTACACATGGTTAGTTAGTCCAAACCCTTTTTCCAGTGATAATGCCTGCGGATTTCTTATCATCTTGCTTGCGAGTAGCAGGAAGAGCGAGCGGTATCCACCGTTTTGCTCATCTTCCCCGAGCTGTCTCTCTTTGGAAATTATGAGCTCTTCGAGGCCTACACAGAGTGGTAAGCACCAGTTGACCCAACTCACTCGGAGGACCGATCCAGTGCTGTGACCCTTTATCGTATGTATTACAGTCTCTCCGATGCCCTTAGTTGCTCTTCGCTTGGGGTGGAGGCCGATACCCAGCTCGTCTTCTTTCACCCACGCTATCAATTCAGAGATGGTCAGGCGCGCTCGGCAGAGGACGAAGAAAGCAGCGCTACAAATTATGCTCGTCGCGCACCATGGCCTATGATTAATATCCTTCGGACGCCGCAAGTTGTCGCGGCTCAGAGAGGCGTACCGACGGGAGTAGTTTATCAGCAAAATGAAGAGCGTTTACGCTCAGTGGGTACGCAAGCATTGCATAGCATGCTGCAGCAGAGGAACTGGTCGTCTTTGCCTTGTGCCAGCCACAAGATTACCAAAAAGGTCGAGCAGCAGCAAGAGAGTGAAAAAGGCTTGGTTGATCTCAAACACCCTCTGCTTACTTCCACTTCGACAGACAAGGCGCCATGGTCTGTGAAGTCCAGGCATTGTCTTGCAATGCAAACTGTGCCGGAAGACTCCTTGTCAAATGGTCGTTCTCCGCATCAGCAAGTCTCAAAATTGGAGGAAATGGTTTGCCCGATGCATGTGGATGGCCGAGAAGCACACGAGGTAGATGCTGGAGGCAATGTGGATGTTGTTGAGGACTACCTAAAGCTTGCTGACCAAGTGGATGAGTGGCTGTCTCAAGGGGAAATTTGAGTTTCAGTTCAGATGAAACGCTTTGTCTGCATGTGAATCTGCTAAAGCTAATATTCGCTCATGTACTGGCGAGGATTTAGCTTTTGATAGTCAGACTATTTCGCTTCTGAACGAATGGAACTCCGTGAGCTTTTATCTGCGCTTTTCTTAATCCGCTTTGATGTAAGTCTTGAAGTTGTTACATTGATTGACCAGACTCAAAAGAAAGTGTTTCATCTCTCACAAAAAGCCGCTTTGGGGGGGATTTGAAGTTCTCGAACACTCAGCATGCCTATGTCTAGATGTTGTCCCTGCTGTTCTAGGGCTCTATTGGGTGATGCAATATGATTGAGTTAGTCTCACAATATTCCTGCTTCATTCCTAGAGAAATGACAGTGTGAGAGAGTGTCGTGGACGGAAAGACTTTCTTTCATGTATTTGCGAACCTGGAGTATGAAGTGGAGGTCCTCGTCCAACATGAGCATTTGATGGAAGCAGAAGCACAGGAGCTACGTGTAACACTCGAAATTGACGGTAAATGCGTAGGCTATTCGCGCCGAATGAGTCATTCTACTGTGCGGAACACTTAGAGTGTGCACTTCAACTACTTCATAGAAGATGACAAGGGAGTTTTCTTCCAGTTTGCTGATGCGCAAAGAGTTGAGAAAGGTGAGGAAGAAAACCCGCATCTAAAGGATGTAAGCAGCTTCCACGCAGTAATCTTCCGAGCGAACATGATCACAGATAGTGCCTGTCATCCTAACAAGCAACGCTGCGAAGAGCGCGTGAGTGTGGACGAAAAGAAGAAATTCTGGAAAGCGCCAAGCTTATTTACCACAGGTGGTCGCATACGCGGGATACTCCCTCCACAGCGTTGCTTGGAGAACGTAAGTCTTGTTGGTTCGTTCCGCGGCTACTATCATTGCCCGCTGGTCATCAATCTCCTGCGCAACATTAGCAGCGACGACACTCTTTCCATGCCATCCAAAGAGCTTTCTTCTCGGTCATCTTTTTCAATTGTAGAAACCCCATCCTCCTTGCTTGTCAAAAGAGAGAATCCAGGAGGGGATCCAGAATATCGCCCAAAGGAAGCGTTATGGCTATGATACTATCCAACTCACAGCTAATACAGATGAGACCATCGTTGATCTCACCAAAGACGATTAGGAATATAAGAGTAAGTTTACCACATTCGGGTTTCTTTCACAATCTATTCTTTGCATGCGCGGCTAATATCAAGCACATTGTTTATCAAAATCGTCACACTTTATTTTCTTAATTTGCTTAATTTGATGCACATTACAGTCTTTTCTGTTCACTATTCATGTCGCTTTGCCATTGCTGGAAGTCGGCAAGGGCACACTGAACTGTCTCGTGCTCTCCTTGTGAGAGTATGGCGATCACTTTGCCGTGTAGCCCATGTCTGTGAAGTGCTTGAATATGTCGTTCTTCCATACTACTTCCCTTCCAAAGTGCCATCAAGAGCAATGTAGACAAGTATTCGGAGAGAAGACAAAACTGGAAAGGGCGAAATCGAACATTTGTTTGGTTATCAGCGTCCTGCTGAGTCGCTTCTGTCGAAGGCTGAAGAACGAGCGAAATGTAAAGCTGCATAATGGGGGAGATATTCAGTTGGTTCAAATTCAAGAGCTCTTCTCCAATACTTGGTAAATAGCAAAAAATTGACTCAAGATGGCGCAAATACGTTTGATAGTCGCCCAGCACAATACTGGGGAGACAACCAACCCTTTTTGCTCGATAGTTGACAAGCTCTTCAGCTTCTTGAGGACTGAGGCCTTTCATATGGATCGTGTTAGGTAGATTAGAATAAATGATAGCCATGGCGGAAAGACGATCAAGCGATGGTGCTTCATATAGGAAGTTTATTGGCTGATGCTCGCGATTAAGCTGAGACTCTGCGGCAATTCGATCCAGAGACAGCGTCGTATGGCTAGGAACATCCATCACAAGATTTGTTTCTTGTTGGTCCAACTCGATCAACGCCACCACAGAGTTCCTAAGGGCTTGGTAATCTCTTTGAATCGAGAGTAAAGAAGTGTCCTTCCTATGCTCTACGACTGGCCCACTATGTGACTGCCAACGGAAAGTCAAGGCGTAGTCCGGAGTACGGAAGAGCACCTCTTTTGGCCAGCCACAATGCATAGTTTGCAATAGCTTCATTAAAATAAAGCTCATTTCAGCAGATTTACCGACTCCTGGTGAGCCAATGCAAGCCGTGCTCTGACCCTCTTGGAGATGCTTGAGGATAGCATCCACACGATGTTCACTCATATCTCCCAGACGCTGAAACAAAACCTCTGGGCAGTCTACATTCTTGCTTTTCGTCATAGAAAACGATGGCCAGCTAGTGAGAGTCGAGGGAAGAAAGTAAGCCGCAAGGTTGGGCTTTGCAGTCACTGAATTTCTATGGATGAAACAACTTATGCGATCCTTGTCTCGATGGTTGTTTGAGCCCAAATCGGAAAATTGTATATTTCTCACTGGCTTCAGGCATGCCTCGAAGAACTTCTGACCCTCGTTGACGATGGTCTGGGGATCAAACGACGAAGAGTAGAAGTAGCTGGGCCCAGCACGTCTTCCTCGATATCGCCCGGTCAAAGTCATCACAAGAGGCAGCAGAGACATGGAATTCAATTGTTATTTATTGAATTCGATTATGTCATCATCACTGCACGGCTCACAGCGCAGGGACTGGCAAAACGAAGAAGTGTGTGGCAACGACCCATCCGTCCCTCACAGTCCCACGCAAAACACAATAGTGTTGTGCTTGCATTTGCAAACAACAACAACTATCGAGAGGTGTGTGGAATTCGACATTCTTTATTCACTCTCCATTGCACTGTACGCTGTTCTCTCAGTTTACACGTCATTTGCCATATACTTCACTTCTTTGATTGAATTTTCAAGTGGAATTTTTAATGATGAAGGTGGTGATTGTTCTCGCGGTGGTCGTGGGCTTGTGTCACGGCCTAGTCTCTTCCAAGCTGCGCACTCCTGGGTCCACTGCTCTACGGGCCTTTATTCCCTTCCAAAGTAACATTGAGTGGCGACCGGACTCTTGGAAACGGTTCCCAATCAAGCAGCCTCCCAGCTATCCCGACCAGGTACTGTGCTGTGTGTTCCCTCTTGGTGTGTCGAAGAGCTCGATGATAAATTAGGTTGTTTGGTTATCAGGCAGCTGCAGATGATGCTCTTAAGAGGCTTGAGAAGTGCTCTCCTCTGGTCTTCGCTGGCGAGGTGCGCACGCTGAGCGAGGAGCTGGCCAAGGCCTCTCTGGGGCAGAGCTTCCTCTTAATGGGCGGAGACTGCGCTGAGGCCTTCAACGAGTTTAGTGTGAATCATGTGCGCGATACTTTCCGTGTGATTTTGCAGATGGCGCTAGTGCTCACCTTCGGAGGGTCCATGCCTGTGGTCAAAGTGGGCAGAATGGCGGGTCAGTTCGCCAAGCCACGCTCTGAGCCCGACGAAAAGCGCGATGGAGTCGTTCTCCCCTCCTACCGTGGCGACATTATTAATGGAGAGGAGTTCACTTCTGAGGCACGGATACACGACCCAGAGCGCATGCTCTCCGCCTACCACCAGTCTGCTCAGACTCTTAACATTCTCCGCGCTTTTTCCACTGGCGGCTATGCTGATATATCTCGGTAAGTTGTTTACCCTTGTCCTATGGTTATATCGTCTTCATCTTCGTGTGCGTGGCTCAGTCTGCATGCTTGGAACTTGGACTTCGTGGAGAATCTCCCAGCAGGAAGCAGATACAAGGAAATGTGTAGCAAGGTCGATGAGAGCTTGCGCTTCATGAAGGCCATTGGTAAGGATGTGCTTCGCTGTCTTATTCTAGTAGTATTGGGTAGTCGAGAGATCTTACTTGCTTGGTGGTCTGTTGGTTGACAGGTGTGGATGTGCGCTCTCCGCCCTTCACTCAAACTAGCTTCTTCACTTCCCACGAGTGTCTTCTATTGCCCTACGAACAGGCCTTGACCAGACAAGATAGTATCACTGGTAAATACTATGACTGCTCGGCGCATCTTCTGTGGGTTGGAGAGCGTACACGCCAAGTCGATCATGCGCACATGCACTTCGTGTCTGGCATTAACAATCCCATCGGTGAGCTTGCTTTACATCAATGCAATCGAATGAGATTTTGATGGATTTTCACGAATAGGCGTCAAGGTGTCTGAGAAAGCCACACCTGAGGAATTGCTTCAGTTGTTGGACACTTTAAATCCTCATAACATTCCTGGTAGAGTTGTTGTCATCGTGCGCATGGGAGCCGAGAAGTTGCGGCAGAATTTCCCCAAACTTATCAGAGCCGTGCAGAGGGAAGGACGCACTGTGCTTTGGGTGTCCGATCCTGTCCACGGCAACACCATTAAAACCAGCACTGGCTATAAAACGCGTCCATTCGACCAAATCCGAGAGGAATTAAACGCTTTCTTTGATGTCCATGCTGAGATGGGGACCCACCCAGGTGGTGTGCATTTGGAGATGACCGGAGACAACGTCACGGAGTGTATTGGCGGCAACGTGGACGCTGTGCAGGTGGAAGACCTCTCGAAGAGCTACCAGACTTCCTGCGATCCACGCCTCAATGGCAACCAGGCTCTGGAGTTAGCTTTCCTCATTGCTGAGCGCATGAGAGAAGCCCAAGGCCTCGCCCCACTGTTCAATTGTGTTATCTAAGATTCCTTCCATGCCGTTGTACACTGGGGCAGAGCAAAGGCTCTGCTCGCTCTGCGGTGTGCAAGAATCAATTTTGCAATAGATAGATAGACCTTTCTGGCAAGTTTTATTGTTAGAACAACAAGAATAGCCCCATGACATGTAAGATCTTACTGTTCTACGGTGTAGACTACAGGTGTAATCTACAATATTATTCTCTAGTCTATCGCTGGACTAACTACCAGACTGCATTCATCCAAGCACAGAATGGTATGGCAAGGCCTTCAACATCGAATATCCCCAACAGATTAGATTCTGCAGTCACAGAGTCATCTAATCTCGATGATGGGACTTGGTCAACTCTTCCACTTTAACGCTATATGGACGGAAATTAGAGTGAATTGAAGTGCATCAACAGAAGCTAATTACTTTGCGAATCCAATTAACAAATTTACAACAGATAAAAAGCTACTCAACAACTGTTCAACGCCCCAGCTTAGAATTTCGTCGAGGGGAAGGCTCACCAGTTCTCTTTGCAATTTCTTGAAGTAAAGAAAGCATGAGGATGATCTCATCACGGTCTTTTTTCACCATAAAATCCAGTCCAGCATCACTTTTGTAGCGATACATAGCTGCCAATAGCAATAGCACTACTGTACAGTACAGGTGATTAGAACGAGAGGGTTGTGCATTATGAGCAGTCAGTCTATAT
>VKHL01000223.1:0-34386 GCA_015146655.1 Ochromonas danica
AGTGCAGCGAACATAGCCATAGCAGCCGCCAGAGAAAGGAACGATGGACACCATCTCACTGTAGCTGTAGGTCAACAAGATGTAGAAGACGGCAGTCACCATGAGGGCTGTGAAGTACAGCCACAGGCCATAGAAGGCGATGCCTGCTCAAGCAAATCAAGAGGAAGATGGTAGGAGGATAGTGAGATAGGGGAGGCGTGAAGTGCTGCTGGGATGGTGACAAGACTCACCTTTGTTCCAGATAATCACTTGCTTGCCATTCATGATACAGAGGCCTATTAGTTTACAACTTGTTAGGAGAGATGATCAGAAGTGAAACCTCTGCTAGTCTAGTTGTCTTACCCAAGCCATACATGAAGGCGGTGGCAGATTTGATGGAACAATGAATTCTCTTTGGTTGACTACTTTCTTTGCTTTGGGTCATGATGACTACTACTGAGTGGGTAATGAATTGTGACAGCGCCTGCTTTAGTCTAGAGGAGCAGGGTATATAGTATGGTTGAGGCTTGATCACGAAGGGAAGGAGCGAAGGCGTTCTGTTTTCCTTGTGACGCACCTCTCTCCACCTTTCGACCCACACGCTGCTCCCTCTCTCTAACTCGTACTTACCAGTTGACAAACCCTTCTTTTTTAGATTAATAGTCGACTCTTTATGTGGTTGAATTTCCGATTTGGCCAGGATGTCGAATGGAATGAGAACGAAAATAAGATACAGTACTGAAGATAATGTAGAGATAAAGTCACCTTCAAAGTATTAAACAATGTGTTTAGTAACCATCATCTGCCTACTGCACAATAACTCAAACCATGACAAGAACAACCTAAGAATGAAGCTCGATCCACTACCAAGGCTAGCAGGTAGAGTCTGTGTCTGCCAGCTTTTTACTGCACAAGATGTCAAGCTTTTTCTGGATATCGTCCGTGTGTAATTATTGCAGTTAGCGCCACTGCTGCCTTGCTAAACTTTTCTCCCTCTTCTGTTAGACAGCATGCTATTGGAAATTGTGCCAAAGGCATTACCTATGGACATCACAACAAGATTTGACCATCTTCATCAATCAACAGTTAATCAATAGCCCAGCAGATTGACTGTAATCCTGCAATCTTAACAGCTTCCCGCGCAACTAATAACTGGAGCCAGTTGTCCAGATAGCAGGCCAGACTGCTAAACTGGTTGGCAGCCATGCCAGAGTGATTTCAAGAGATGAGCGAACCTTCCTCCTCCTCCTCGTCATCTGACTTCGAGCTGCCACGCTTTCCCCGCTATCTCTACTACCAATATCGCGCTAACCAGGAAGTGCCCTCTCATATCACGGAGAAGCTGCGTTATCAGTACGAGGTTTTGGCCGAATTGTCTCGCAGGGATGGCAAGCTGAGCAGCACACTCTGCCGATCCTTCATGACCTACTGTCTCTATGAAGGCATTGCTCTGCCTGAGTGGATTCGTTCGCGGTTTTGCAACTCTTGCTTTGCTTTGCTCTTGCCGTCCATCACATCTGACGCCCGCCTCGTGCATCGAGAGCGGAAGAGCCGCGCCAATCAGCACAAGAAGCCGAAGATGAAGACCGAGCTGATCATTTCTTGCAGGCAGTGCGGGGAGATTGTCAAGAGGGAGGGGGCCTTCCTAAGACAGCGGCTAGAAGCTTCTCCCGCCACCCCCGCCAAGGGCCCCCCGCTTACCCCCGCCTCCGCCACCACCCCACAGCCTTTACCTTCTGCCCTCAAGAGCTCTTCAACCAAATTGGCTAATAGCTACTTGAACACACCCAAGGTGACCAAGTTCTCCTTCAGGGACAAGGTCTCATCTTTTACAGGAAAGGACACGAAGCCTGGGATTGGACAGCTGAAAGTTGGACCAGCCTTTGGAGCTACCTCCTTGGATGCCTCGCGAAGGAAATCTGCGCCAGCAAAACTCGAGGATAGCGACTTCATTGCCTTCGACTCGAGTTCGCCTCTGGGGATGAAAAGAGGAATCCAGAACAACAACACAGCTGGAGCTGCTCCCACTGGCTCCGCTGTGCCCAACTTGTTGGAACTTGAGCGTCTGAACAAGAAGAAGAGACGGAAAACTATGCATGGTGGACAAGAGGCATAGTCGACTCAACCACTAAGCGTTAACAAGGTTAAGATCAATTGGTTTATAGAGTCTATTGTGACTATTATAGTTCTGCGTGTGGTGGTACACACTGAAGGGACTATGAGGCGGACCAAGTGCATCTTCAACAATTCTTCTTGTTTGTGAAAGATCTCACCCCTCCCCATACCTCTTCTCCCTCACAATCGAACCCCAACACTGCTGCTAATCAGTCTCAAAAGACTCAGTGATATCATGGATACCCGGAAGATCGACGGCATGACTGACAGAGAAGTGCGCTTCTACGAGACAGATCTTGACAAAATTGATGGGGAGGGGAATAAGATTGTCATTGCTGAGCATGGCCAAAATCTCACGATTCACAATAAAATCGATGGAAGAGGGAATCATAGGTTGGAGAACTTCGGTAATGTGGAGATTTTGGGTAAGGTAGATGGACAAGGCGACAGGTGGTTCGTGAATTGCCGTAATGTTCACATCCATGGCCGCAAGGATGGCTTGGGGAATATCTTCTTTGTCAATACTCCAAGTGCTATAGATCGAAAAGGAGGTGCTGGAAACATCTATTGGGATGTTTATGAGCCGCACTTGATGCACGGCCTCAGCGGCATCGACAAGATGGAACAACATCCCAACCTTTCTGCCCGCACTTGAAATGAAGACTGTGCGCGAGAGTGTGGAGATTTTGCTAATTTTTAATAAGATTTAAGACCACATGTTCTGTGTAACAACGCAAAATCTCTGCTGTAAATGCTAACCGTACTACAAAACTACTCTGAACAACCATTCAAAGCCACGCTCTCAGTAAGGCACAACACAATAAGAATGTGGTGATCCATGCAAAGGAGATATAGCAAAGAGCCGTGTAACACAAGTAGCTCAAATCTGTGGACGGTAGATCTGCCTCTTCTTCCGCCTCGTCTAGAAAGAAGTCGTAAGAGTATCTCACATTATAAAAGCTCAGCCGAGGGCATGCCAAAAATAACCTCTTGCAGGAAGGTAATGAAATCTTAGCCCTCAACCTTAGCCTTAAGGAGTGCAAATGCAATCCGTAGGCTCCAACAATATTCATCACGACCTCTTCATTCAAGGAGTGATCACCTCTCAACCACAAATGGTGGAAAGGAAATGGGATTCGCCCGAGCATGTAATCAATATCAGCAATAGATACCACATGATATATGGCCAAACTCCTCTCCGTAGGTCTCTCAAGGCCGGCTCGGAATCGACAACTATAGCGCATATTCCCTACACAAAAGAATCGGAGATTAGGGCAGTGACTTGCCACGTGACAAAAGTCCTCTAAAGACCCGAGGATGTTCTCCGCAACAATCACTTGCAATTTTGGTCGAAGCGAGGCCAGTCGAGCTATAAAAGTGCTGCGGTGGTTGGGCCAATCTGCAAAGTCAGAAGCCTCCTTGCAGAAACCATGCAAGTATAGCTCTTCCAAGAGGGGACAAGCCGCCAAGAGCCAAAAGAGTCGCTCAGTCTGATTGCTCAAGTTACTAACATTGATCCTCAACACTCGTAATTCTGGGAAATATCCTGATAAAGTCACAGAACAAAGATCTGAAGCAGGGGTGTTGGTGATAGAAAGTGATCGAAGATACGGAAACTGAACCCCTATTTCAATAAGAAGAGCTGCAGAGAGGCAATCAGATTGAGATATCGTAAGATGATGAAGAACAACCCCAGCAGCTGAGAGATGGTGAAGAATGTCTGACAGCGAAACAGCGCCCAACAGACTATTAGTTAGATAGAGCGATGTAAGATTAGGAAAGAGAAAGGAAGAGAACACCTCGAAGTTGCTGAAGGTCATCCCCAGATAACAGCTGCTCACATCAAGATGAAGACACAACAGCCTGATTGGTCTCACAGCAACTGACGATAAAGTGCTAATAGCGAGGGAAAGTTGAACAAAATCAACCTGCAGGCACTGCACACGCACGCTAGTTCTCATCATCCAGAGTAAGAAGACCTTGAGAAGGTCATAGGAATTGCTTAGATTGCGCTGCATGCCACGAGGAAGATAGTAACAAGCTGGAGAATTTCCCAACGCATACAGCCAGGATAAACGCTCTCTCTGGGAACAGAGAGCCACATCAAGTGATGAGATATCCCCAAGACTGACTAGCCAGTCGCTGAGAATGGAGACCACGAGATCCTCTGGTAGCTGCAGAAGCAGTGATGAGGTCACTCTTGTTGTCATTCAAATGAAGATAACGAACTCGAAAAAATCACATATGCATAGCCCAGCCTAGCAGATGTCACCTTTCGCCTTGGGATTTGATTATGAGAAGAGAGGCGGTCATCCCTCAGTGCTTAGTCCCTTCCCCTCTCTTCCCACTTCACTCTTTTTCAGTCCTACTGGGTGCTGGAAGTGAAAATAATAGTGAAATTTCATTAATATTGAGATAAGGAATTACACTGCTGTCTATCTTGATTGGCACGGAACGACAAAAGGGGCAAGAACGAGAAAATGGACGATCAAGACGAGAACCAGTCTCAAGATGGTGTTGGTGACGTTTTAAATTCCGATAGACATGACTCTGAAGAGAGTAGCGAGATGACGGCCTCAGAGGAAGAAGCCTCATGGATCTCCTGGTTTATCAATATCCGAGGCAATGATTTCTTCTGTGAGGTGGAGGAATCCTTCATTCAGGATGACTTCAACCTCACTGGACTTGCTTCTCAAGTGCCTTATTATGACTATGCCTTGGACACTATTCTGGATGTGGACATTCCCTATGGTGGGTCTGTCTACCCCTGCCTCTGCTCCCTACTAGGTGAATAATTAGTTTAATGATCATTACTCTGACTGTCCCTTTAGATCGACTCTCGGATGAGCAGCACGAGATCGTAGAGACTGCCGCTGAGGTGCTCTATGGACTGATCCATGCCAGATACATCCTCACTGCACCTGGCATGCACCGCATGGTAAGCCAGCCACCACCACCCCTTCCCCACCCCCTTGTAACCTTCTTATTGCCTTCTACTAGTACGAGAAGTTCCAGAATGTGGACTTTGGCAGATGTCCTCGCTCCTTCTGCAATGGCCAGCCAGTGCTGCCTGTGGGTCTGTCAGACGTGGTGAGAGAGTTCTCTGTGGAGGTCTTCTGCCCGCAATGCCATCAGACCTACCATCCACGCTCATCGAAGCATGCTAATATCGATGGTGCTTTCTTTGGCACCACATTTTGCCATTTATTCTTACTCACTCATCCCGAGCTCATTGTGCCTCGTACCCCTGAGACTTACGTGCCACGCATCTTTGGCTTCCGCATTAACGAATCGAGCCACTATTATAAGCTCCGAGAGCCTCTTGCAATGCAGAACAAGCGAAAGACACCATCCAAGACAAGTGAGAAGAGCAACAATGGCAGCAACAAGGAGACCAACAACAAGATCACCACTGCCGCTGCTACTGCTGCTACTGCGAAGTGAACTAAAGTGAAGTGAGGCGCTCTTGTCTCCATGTTTTGATGTTTCTCTTGTGTATGTTCAATGAAGCCCAGCGCTCTGTGTTGTGTCATCATCGATAAGGAACTAAACTTTATAAACCCTGCCTGGTAGTAAACTATGCTAAAACCTTTACTTATCAGATAACTGCAGCTAAAGTGATGGGGGGTAAAATTTAGTGGTAAAAGTGTATCTAGACTTCCAGCACAACAGAGGAGAAGCTCCCCATGTAGAGCAAGTAGCTGCCATAGCACGCCAACACTGTGGCGCACACCAGCCTTGTGCTATTATCTCCCTGACCGACTATCCAGTATGCAATACACAGCACCAGTATGGCTATCACACGATACCGTGCTAAAGGACGAAGATTCACTCGGAAGCTATCCTGCAAGAGCTTGTAGATCAAACCAGCTTGTTGTTGCCAAGTCATGGTAGATATTCTTTGGTCTCCTCCATGCAGCTCCTTGACATAAAGTTGATAGCATTGAGGCCACGAAAGAGTGGTGAGAGCTGGCCGACGTGGCAGTTGCCATTTCTGGTTGATCAACTTGGACCATCTGGACAAGAGATGGACAAAGAGAGTGTGTTCGTAGCTAGCTCGCTTCTGATCCAAAGCATCAATCGCAGTGGTGAAATCTGTCTTTCCACACTTGATGCATCCCATGAGCACGGCTCTTTGACCCTCAGCAGTGAGTTTCTTGGTGTAAATGTCTCGATAGATCTCTGAGGCAGAGTCAAGACTGGTTCGATGGTGGTTGACTGAAACAGAGAGCGTTTGCTCCATGTTCCGCAAATACACAGAGATGTCTGGGTTCCAGGATGTCAGCATAGCAAGACATCGTTCCGCACGATTGACAATCTTCTTCTCTGGTCCGGTTACTTGACTTGCGCCTAACAAAACACTCTCAATGGCCGAGAAGACCTGATTGATCCACTTCCCAGCCGCATGCTGATCGACTCGCACCCCTTCCAGCAGCTGTTGAAGAGACAGAGAGATCGAAGCAGCAGATTCCAGACCTGCTTGACGAGGAGCCAATATTCCAGCCTGGGGTAGACTATCAATGGAGCGATCAGGAAAGAGACGCTCGTGCTATTTGACAGCAAACAGACTAAGCTCTTTTCTCATAGTAAACGAGGCGAAGGTGAACTTACATGATCTATTAGAGCTTGTCGTTCGCGCGCTTCGACTGGAGCAATACTAGGGGAACTCGTGGTGGGAGGTAAAGCAGGAGGAACAGAGGAAGAAATATAAGAAGAGCTACGCAGAGGTGTTATTGGAACTTCCCGGCTTTCGTTAGCAATGGCCAGGAGTTGACCGCTGCCATTCTGGCTGAATGAGTTTCGCCTCCGCCCAGTGGGTTGTTGTGCATGGATCAATGTATCCAGGAACATATCAGCGGTTTCCAATAGGGTAGGTGCTTGAGTAAACACAGTCAGCACCTCCTCGAGTGTAAGCAGGTGCTCTTGACTCTCCTTGTCAGTGAGACTAGTCAGCTTATCTCCACCTCGAGCCATCATCTTCCAGAAGGCGACAAAGAGTGTAGTATAGAAATGAAGATGATGAACAACGAAAGAGCGCCAAGCAATCGAATACGTAGCTTTTGGTCCCTCAGAGACTTTCCAAGGTTGCAAAAACAACAGCCACAGGTGAATAGCCAGGCGCTGCAGCTCCCGATCAATTGCACTTTCCTCTTCCCTAAACCACAGCCACCACTCATTATGTATCTACCAGATAATGTAGAGCGTGGCCATACATCAACTGACCTGGAAAAGAGACAGCGCAGCATATCAAACAGAGGACATTGGATATGTTCGATCAACGCAGAAACTGCACAAAACTTGGTAGAAAGCCCAATCGCAGCCCCGGCAACATGAGAGGGAGAGAAAGAGGCATATTGCTTGGATAGATTTGGATCACTAAAAAGAGTATAGATTAGAAGATAGATGCTCTATATGACCCACAAACACGTCATCATAAGCTAAGCTAAGCCCAAACAGGTAGCATGGGAGGTATATACTCACTTGTAACGACGCCACGGAGAATTTGCCTGCAGCCGTACCATCTAACATGACCGCTTCGATGGGAGAAGGGTGTAATCTCCCTCCCGCTTCGCCAGTGGTCGCAGCTAAGTTGCTATTGCCGACACGATGTGCATAGAGTTGCTTACGATACAGCGCTACCTGGTGGTAGTCGCTGTGCAGCACATATGCACAGTTAATCCAATTTTCAATACAGAGAAAGAGTAACAGCTGAGCAATCCGTTGGGTACTGCTCATTCCTCGCCCTCCCTCTTCACCGCTCAGTGTGAGAGCCAGTGATGATGGGCTGCTGGCATTGCGAACAGTCAATGCAGCGGACGACGACGTTGTTGACGTTGGACCAGCACAACCTGCAGCACAGGGAGACGATGGCGAGGGGAGAAGAAAGGCTTGTAGGTAATTCCACAGCAGACAGAGATAGGCTGTATTCTGCACCCAGGTCATGCATCCTTGAGGTCCATTATGCAAGGCATATGAAGGCGATGTAGACTGGTTGCCACCTTTCATAGCCCAAGGTGTGAGGTAGTGTGACAAGGTGGGGTAACGAGTCAAGCAGAAGAGGAAGTACTCCAATGGATCTAAGCGAACTACAAGCTTCTCGGAAGTGAGCTCTCTGCCGAGGAGGTGGGGAGAGCGCAGGAGGTGTTGCAGGAGGAACTGGTGGCTAGATTGCGCAAAGAGCGGGTAGAAGGAATGGCCCATCACCATCATGTGGATCTTGGGCGGCAGCAGCGATGCATGCAGCTCGTAGTCGCTGTCGGTGAGAATGGCCAGGAGGGGCTGCTTGGGCAGGAAGTGCTTTAGCAGCTTGCTGCCAGGGTGAGTTAGACAATCAATGCTGCCCACTGCCGCTGCTCCTCCTCCACCACCACCGCCACTGCCACCTGCTGATACTTCACCAGCTGCTGTGGATGTTGTCTTTCCACCTCCACCAGCTTTGCCCTGCTGACAGAGTGCTCTTATCCACCCACCCACTTCACCTTTGACCCAAGCATTCGACGAGATAACTTGAGTGGTCTGCACTTCCGAAGAGGTGGTGGTGTCGTCTCCGAAGACACGGTCCAGCATCTTGAGATAGAGCAAAGAGAGCAAGTCGCACTCCTGCTTGGTCAGCGAAGGCGCCTTAAGAATTTCTTCAAGACAGTTAGAGACATAGATAGCCTCATTAACATCCCCTTTGGATAACAAATTATGAGCTTTGGTGATTAAATTCATAGCATTGACTCCAGCCACTGTTTGCGATGGATGAAGAGAACAAAACAGAAGGCAATATTATTACATAGCGTGTGAACATCTCACAACGCGGGAAGTCTCTGAGAGGGTGAATAAGCTGGGAAGAATGGCAATATTCTATTCAACCCATTTTCCCACGCTTCACGTCTTCCCAGTGAGCGGAACCACGCAGACAGAGCGGGCAGCGGTTGTCATCTCTGCTGGGTGCGTGCAGCGCTTGTTGGGCTTCGCTTTCTTCTTCTTTCTCGTTGCTTCTCATATTCTCTTTCGCCCTCCAGGAAAAGGTTGAGCAGAAGAGTTGGAAGATAAAATGGCCCGGAATTATTAAATTATCGAGGATTACCCAGATCCAATAGTTTTCCTTCTATATTCAAATAATAGTAAGGAAGATGTTCGAACAACAACACACTGAACTTCGCAAGCGCTTGATTTCCATTCGTGATGACCCAAACATTAATATTTCCCAAAAATCGAAATTGGCACAAAGCCTTTTGATGTGTAATAGGATTCACTTTCCTATGCCATCGAGGACTTGTGCCGACAATTGTAGTTTATATTGTGACCATTATAAGAAGAATTGCTCTCGTTTTTTCTTCGATTGCTGCCAGACCATTGACCCCTGCCATCGCTGCCACCTTGCTCGAGGCACTTGTGATGTTAAACCTCCGGCTATCTCTTCCGTTGTGTGCAATGAGTGTAATACACGCCAAGCTCCGTCGCCTTCCTGCACGACCTGCGGCACTGCCTTCAGTTTGAGCTATTGCGACATTTGCAAGATCTGGACCTCGGCTGAGATTACCCACTGTGATCATTGTGGATTTTGCCGTGTGGGTCGACCAGACAGTATCTTCCATTGCTTCACGTGTGAGGCGTGTTTTTCTGTCGAAGGTCGCGACAAGCATCGCTGTGCTAAGACCAAGCTCAAGGATGCACTCTGCCCGCTTTGTCTGGACTCTGTACATACCGCTCAAAAAGCATCGAATATCCTACCTTGTGGGCATGTCCTCCATACCGATTGTTGGAGAGAAGCAGCTCGTAAAGGCGAATATCGTTGCCCGACCTGCCGGAAGTCTTTGGCCGATATGAGAGCTGTTTGGCAGGGGATAAAGCGATCAATCTCACTGCAACCTATTCCTCATGGATTCTTTCCTTTGCGTGTAGGTGATACAGTTGAGTCACCATACGGCGATTTTCTTCTAACTGGACAACTGCCCAACGGTTTATGGGAAGGTTCGTTGGTTGGTTGGAAGCTCGCCACCAATCGTTGCTCGAAAGCCACTCTTCACGAGTCGATCTTGGAAAAGAATCGCCATGTGGAAGTTTTGTGTTTTGACTGCGAATCGAAAAGTGTGACGGACTTCCACTTCTTGGGCTTGGAATGCAAGGAATGCGGCTCTTTCAATACTTGCCAAAATTAGTTCCGTAGATATGTTTCTTGTAGTTGTTGCTAAGGATCAGTGCTCTTCTTTTACTCTTTGTGATCTCCATTGTTCACATTTACTTCTTCTCAACCTGCTTTTGAATCAGGAGTGCACATGCAATAATTATAAAAGGATTAATCAATCGTCTTTCTTTATTATTGGCCTAACGCATTATACACATACACAGTCCACATTACTTTACTCTACACAGTCCCCGAGGATGCGTCATCATTGCTGCTGTTGTTGCTATTGTTGTTGGAGCTGAGGCTGTCATCGCGGGTGGCTTGCTTACTCGCCACGGCCGCAGACTCCGCCGTCTCTCGCTTCTTCTTCCGTTCTTCCACTTCATTAAGCGTAATCCGACGAACTAAATGAGACACCATATTTAGATGCTCCTCTGTAATCTCTAATTGTCTTGCTTTACGACAGCGCTTGGGAGAGATCTCCACTCCCAAGGCTGTCATTCCCAGCGCGTTGGCCATGGCCAAGACAGTGCCCACTCCGGTGAAAGGATCAATCACGCGTTTAGCATGCGCGATATCTCTCAAAAAAGCAATCCCAGCATAACAGCAATCTAGTCCTATGCCTCTCACCCACAACATCTCACCACGATGGAATATATCTGGCACAGCGAAATGGCTGGAACGATGAGAGAAAGGAGGACAGCCACACGGCAAGATCCACGTGGTATTGCTAATGTTTCTAAGAAGAGCATTTTCAGGCCGACACAACCCTGTGCAGCCGTTCTTGACGTAACAGAGCAGATGTGAGTAGGAGGGCCTCCCAGCCGACCGCTTTTCCATCGTTTTGTTGCAGAGCACAAGCTTATGCCACACCATGGTCAGACCACACTGCTGGGCTGCTTGAGAGGCGAGATAGCTCTTATCCATCCATTCGAAGAGATCGCCATCAAGGTTAGTCAGGCGGACATCTGACTGTAAGAGAATGAGATATGAGCCCACGGCTAGCTTGGACATGATCTTACACAAGGTAGACACAAACCACTCTTTGTATTCCTTTACCATATAACTATGAAAGATCTCAGGCATCTCCGAGATGTCAGGTAAAGAGGTAAAGACAGATGTGTGCTCTCCAAATCCCTCTGAGAGACTGTCCAGCCAGACCAAGGCATCCATACACAGTACTGTGCGATCAAAGGAAAGTGCTTTATTTACATTTTTCTTTCTCTTTTGATCTGAATTACTGATTTCTTCTTGATCATTATGATCTTGAGGACTATCTCCCAAGTTCTCCATAGTCTTATTTACAAATCCATTCAATACTGTAGCAAAACAATGTCATATTATTACGATGCGCGTGAGTTCACTATGTCTATTATTGCTGTGCGCGTGATTCGTGGAGGGTGGCGTTTGATGAGGAAAGACGATCGCATCAACAACAATCAACAATCTCCTCTCTCTCTTTCTCTGTAGTAGGGGGAAGAAAATAGTCCCAATAAAATTCGTTGAAAGAAATGGCGAATACTGAGGATATTTTAAAAGCAGGATGGTTGGAAAAAGAATATACTTCTCGTAGTTGGTTTAAATTTCGTGCTCGTTATGTTGTCTTGACCACCTTGAACCTCAAGTACTATATGCAACAGAACGAAGCCTATGAGGAAAGTAATGACGCTCGACAAGAAATCCCCTTATTAACAGTGAATGATGCTGCTGTCTTGGACTATGGCGTGCGTGAGCCGGAAGTGGTTCACATCGAGACTCCTGGCCGCACGTGGCGTTTTCGAGCACCAAATGCCGCGGAAGCGGATCAATGGAGACAAGCTATTTTTGCAGCAAGAAATCGATTGAGTGTGTCTAGAGTTCATTTTGTAGGAGTTTCCAAAGCGGGTGTGAGACCTTTATCGTCTGTAAAAGAGGGCAACGAAGAAGACGAAGAGGACTCGCCCAATGCCGTTGACCCTCTCGATACCTTGTGGGCGCAATACCAGGCTAACGAAGAGTTAATAAATGCGTTAGAGAATGTGACATGCTCCAGTACGGACAAGGCCAAGTATACGGCGAATCTGTTCTTCGAGTCCTTGGGCCAGCTTCCCCACAAAGAGCGTGGGACTCGAGCCAAAGAGGTATTGACTTGCTGTTACATATATAGCCTCACTGCGTTTCTTATGTTTTGGTCATGCTCGTAGATGGGTCGCGCTCTGGTGGCCTGGGTGGATTTCGAGGCGGGGGAGCGAGTTGGCAGCGGATATGATTCTTGCTCCAAAGTCGATGTCATCACTGTCTGGATACGCATTGCTCTGTCGAGAGAATTTGTTGCTTCTTGCAAATTTGAAGAACCCAATAATGGCAGTAATGATGATGACGCTTCTTCTGAGAGCAGCAACATGACGCACAGCACCATCAAGAGTCGCATGCGCAATATTCGCGTGGGCACTATTATTATGCCCTTTCGAGCTGACACTGCTGAATGCCTCTTTATCTCGTAAGAATGTGCACTTCTTTTGTTAATGGTTTACACGTTGTCTAATTGATTGTTTCGTAGGTCGATAATCCATGCTTCCTCATTGAAATACAACCTATTGAAAACGCTACTCCACACTGCTTTGCGTCCTGTGGCTTTGATTCCTGAAAATTATTCTTATCCTCGCAATATGCCCACGGAGTTTGGATTCAATCAGCCTGGCCCCCCACCTGCGGGAACCAATCATCATATGGGAACAGCTTCCCATTCGAGCTTTAGTGTTCATCTCTTTGGCAGTCCTGACAAAGACAAGACTAATCCGTCAAGTCCTCCAATGAGAGAGTCTCTTGGTCGACAGTCTTCGAGGTTTATGAGCATAATGCGAAATGTGTTCACGCGTAGCAGCGTTTCTCACGGCGGCAATCGACCCGCCAGCATGATGATGGATGAAAGACCCAGCAGTGTTGATAATACCAATCGCCCCTCCTCGGCTATGTTGGCGTCGTACTTCTATCTTATTAACAGCAAAGCTGCCGCTGGACAGAGTCAGGAGGCTGCAGCAGCTGCTCTTCATGAACTTGCCATGTTGACCCCTATGGATCTTCGACGATTAGAAGTGCGAAAGCGCTTGTTGGATCTTAGTGCTGCTTTGATACAACGATTCCAAGAAGTATCTCAAGACTCTTTCCCTACTGCTTTAGTCACGATTTTCAAAACAATTCGTGATCTGATCATCATTACTCAACAACCCGTCCAACTTTCATCGAAGAAAGAAGGGAAGAGTAGCGATAGTTTGGACAAGGAAAAGGATGGAGAGCCCTCCATTGAACCGACTGATAGCGAGAACGAGTTATTTCGCTCCCGCAAACGCTTTGAGTATGGTACTTACTTTACTTCATGTTCAGCGTTGCTGTTCTTGCGTCTCATTTGCCGAGCAATTATATCACCCGATGATTACGGCGTCACAAAGCATACGACCTTACATGGCAGCACTTCTAATCGTGCTAGTAGACGCATGTCGGGCAGTCCCAATGCGACTAGAACTAAGTTCGTGGACGATGGGACTCCGGGTGGACGTGCTGCCCCTAAGGAAGGCGGTGATCGCTATTTTCCCAGAGCCTTGGCCCCCATGATTTTGCTAGCCCATGCTGTGGCCTATGAACCTCCCGAAGACAGTAGTCATAAAAGAAACCCTCGTCCTCGAGAGCTACTGGAAGGGCGATATGCTGTTGAAATTGTTTCCTTGTCAAAGAATCTTGCCAAGCAGATTCCCAATGACGCGGTAAGTTCGATTATTCTGCTTGGCGCCAATTTACATCCTTTTGATCCATTGCGTTATTTTGTGTCTATTGTGACAGGCTACTAAATGTACAGAGGCCATGCGAAATGTGTATCTTTCTTGTGAGTCAAAAGTTGTTGTAGAAGCCGCTCATATTCGCGCAGAAGCTGAGGAGCACTATCTGTTTGACTTCTCCAAACCCGTCACCCGTTGGGCGTTAGCAGAAGTGGCCAAGACCGTTCAGCATATTGCCAATATTTCATGTCTACCGAAAGAAGAAATGGTTGCATTTGCCAGAGAGAGCATGATTCGGCAAAATATCGGCACAGGAAAGCAGGACAAAGATAGCTACGACACCTATGTTTTCACGGGTTACGAGAACGAAACGATAAATGTTCAAGTAGAAATGGCGACACAAATGAAGCTTGTCTATGAGCAGCTTGGAGGACTCGGAGCGAGCAATTGGTGAGAAGTAGACATTTCTTGGAGTGAGCCCCCAAATAAAAGTTATTAACGAAGGACAGATGGGATAGTTGTGCTCGTGCAACTGCAGAATCCTTGGATACATTCCTTTTTTGTTGCCCTTATTTATGTCGAATGGCGTACTGGCTTATCTTTAGTAGCTATTTTTGTCATCATAGTTGGTGTTCTTTCTTGTCCTTTCCGGCCAGTTTTTTTCCTTTCTGGTTCCGGTTAATAGTCGATTCTATATTGAAGATTTTTAAAGATATAGAGAATCTCTAACTTGAACATTTCGTGTAATGACTTCCACCACTATATGATTTTCTATTTCATGGGGTTTGTGTTCACTTCATCTCATCATGCCAGCAGATAGTCGAAAAGTCTGTCGCACACCACAGAATTTCAATTCCATTTTCGTAATTTCATCTGCAGTAATACACTCTCCTGCACTCTCCACTCTACTGTAACACTGCCAATCCAATCCTGGAACGGCCAGCACAACAACAACAGCAGCGCACCCCAGCCAGCCAGCGGAACGCGAACAAACCCACACACTGAGGCCAGAACACCACTCGCACTGAACTCGGAACTGCTCATCCTACCCAAGGCTACTTGTAGTAGTTAACCTTCTTCCCTCGGGACACTGGACTAGACTACCATAAGTAGATGGACAGGCCATACTGCTACATGGCATGCCTTCTCTTTGTCGGACTGGGTCTCTTGACAACATTCATTGAAGCAGTTCGAAGAAATATCGAACATCCAGCTTTACCTCTTATCATCCAGCCAAACACTCTCTCCATCCTCTCCATTCAATACAACCCCACTCCACATAGCTATTCTGACTGGATTGAGAGGATCTTTGGTGATAGGGCTATCTTCCATAATCGTTCATATGACAGTCAGTTATTGAAGAAGTTGGAACCTCAAGAATTTGTAGAACGTCGAGAGATTTTCCAAGACTTTTTCAGACTTCCCGATGTGGTGCGGAATACATCATGCTCTTTTGAATTATTTGGTTTTGTACCTGTCAATACTCATCGACCATTCACCTGGGGTGACAAGGAATACAGACCTAGCATGGGCAGGGCTTTCCTCAAGATGGATGGTGCGCAGGAATGGCTTTGTATATTTCGTGCTCTCTATGAAAACCCTTTACATGCCTTAAGTCAATATCGAAAGCAGCATTGGCCTATAGTCTTTTTTTGCCCTGTTCCTGAAAGCCATAGCTTTGATTGTCAAAATTTGCAGTCTGCTGCTGCCGCCCAAAGGAACAGTAATGGTCACACAACAACTCAGAAGAGCACCATACCTGCTCAGCTGTTTGTGCCATTGTCAAATGCTCTCTGGACAGTTTCTCTTTCAATTGATTTACCTGCTGTGACTGTAAAGCCTGCTCCTAATAGTCGAAAGCAGAAACGATCCAAAGCTCAAGCTAGTCCTAAACACAACCTTGGTGCTGGTGCTGGTGCTGGTGCTGGTGCTGGTGCTGGTGCTGGTGCTGGTGCTGGTTATGTAGGAAGTGGAGGTCGAGAAAAGAGTTTAGATAGTATTCCTGAGGCTGCTTTGTGTACGGCAATACCGTATACTTCTAGCTTGGAAGATCGTCTTGAGGTGCGCACATCTTCCCCTTTTGTCACTTGCTCCATCTTCAGATTAACTGATTGTAAATGTTCTTTAGGCTAATGGAGCAATGCTCTACGAGTTTATTCGTTATCACAGCGAGCTGGGAATGAAAGTCATTGTCTTCGATCGCAACGCTGCCAATTGGCAACATATCCAGCCTTCCAACCTTTACACAAGGCGTGGCAAGAACATTGAAGAATACGATTTTGACTATTATAACTATACGATTCTTGATCTCTTACGACCTTATCCGGCAGATACTCGAGCGGAAAGTTTGGAAGGTCTATCGAATACAATAGTATTGACCGATTTTGATAAGCGCTTTACCCTCACCTATTGTCGCTTTGTAGCCAAAGCGCTATATGGTATCGATCGAGTACTGGTCCTAGATTTCGACGAGTTTCTGTTTTGTCCTTCAGCTCCTAGGACTGCTGCTGGTCAACAGACATTTTGGAAGAGACATCTTGATAAGTTGAAATCGAAAGGAGTTGATCAATATGTCATGCGACAGCGTATTCTTGTTTCTCGCACTCCTGATATGGCGCAGTGTTTTGTGGATCAAATCAAGAAAGCGAAACAAGCTATTGTTGCTCTAGAGTCAGCATATCATAATGCCGAAGAACAATCTCTTCTTCTAAGACATGTGGATGAATCCTCAATCTTCTATTGCTTAGCAGCATATCACTTTCTGATTCGACGAAACTTTGACAAAACATTTCATTTGGGTCATTTTTGCCCATACACCAGCTTTCACTCTTCCAGCCATCTTCGCTATTTTGATTGCGATGCGTCCACTTATCGTGACTTTGACGATGGATGCACTGCAATTCATTATACTACGAAGCCTCCCAATTACAACCGTAGTCATAGTTATTCAATGGAGAAGGTTCGCATTGTACCGAGTGAGCTGCAGGTGGTGACTAATCTTCTTCCTTCTCCTCTACGCAATATTTCATTATTGCCATCAACCGAAGCTGTTCATGGAGGTGGCAAGATTGCAAAGGAAAAGGAAGATCGCATTGATCGTATAAGCAATTCGAGCGAGGAAGCTCCTCGTCGTCGCAATCAGAGCGAACATCAAGAAGAGACGACTCATCACATTACTTTCCGTTAGTTTGTTTTGGTTGCAGCGGTTCCCTCTTTCACTAGAGTACACTGGAAGAAGAGCAATGCGATGGTTTCTCCGAAGTAGTGGTATGGTAATCTTCTTGCAAGACAGCGTGTTTTGTTTCGTGGTGAATGTCTGTGTTGCTGTTGTTGTTTGATAGCACCCGATGTTTGATAGCATGGCGATCAAGTTGAGTTAATGTGGTATCTGAATTGGATAATATTCCAATAGTCCCATAAAATCAATGAGCCAGTTAGTTACCGTCACTGTTTGAGATGTTAATAATACAAGATCTCCCGGTAGTCTACAGTAGTTTTTGGTTTGTTTGCCTGTTCCATGGAATGTTGTGTGGAATCCACGTTCTGGAATGAGAAAACGGCAAGAAAGGCAAAGTCCAACAGATTCTCGCTTTGCATTGAAGTGATCATATCAAGTGACCATGGCATTCTTTGGACTAACTGCTTTAGGACCACAGAACACTTTCTCTGCCTTGTCCAAGAATCATCGCAATATCCAGATCTTCGAAGAGAATGACTTCTGTCAAGCATGGAAAACTGTCACTGGCGATCGAACTTTCTGTCCCAAAGAGCAAATTCAAGACATCCTAGAACAACTTTTCCGTGGTCCTGTACCTGAACCAGATCTTGAGCCAGCTCTGGATGCTTTCTATGGTGTGGATGATGGATCAGGTCTGATCGCCTTCGACACCTTCATGAAGATTATGGTCTATCTACAGAGAGAAGCAGAGCACACTGAAGAAGAGATGCTTGCTAAGCCACGTCCTGGATGTGAGCTTGTCTCTAGTCAACAGTTCAGAGAAAGTGTGCGCAAGAATGCGGCGATCAAGAAGGACTTCCAGACCAAACTCATCGCTCCCTTGACCTCCACCCAGGAGGTGAGCTGACCCCCCCCTCCTCTCCCCTCCTCTCCCCTCGTTTGTCTTGGTAACTCGCTTGTTTGTGTTAGTACGGATGGGATCCTCAGAACCCAAAACCTCCTGTAGCGGGACGGTCTGGTAGTGACATCACCAAATTTGCATCAGAACTGATCAAGAATGGAATTTACTACTAAGTATTAGTAATGAAGACTGAGTATGCTGGAATTTGATATTAAGTGCTTTCTAACCCTCTCAGGAGATCTTTATGTAAATAGCTAACCTGACACAAACACATGACACTGTGTGTATCAAATGCTATCCTTATCAACTAGTCACAACCAGCATATTCAACAGCTGTTGGCTTGATCAGTTCTTACAATACAATCACTAAACCACTACTTTCTCTTGAGACCACAGGCTGCTAATGATGCTGCTGGAAGACTATCCTGAGTAACTAATTGATTCTTATTAATTTTAAAATAGTTCAAATTAACTTTAATTTGAATGATAAATTCCCAACAATGGGTGAAGTACATAACTCCAAATATTACGACAGAAAAGCGATGGCTAAACTCCCTGTCTTCATAACAAAACTTATTCCATGATGGCTGTCACACCATCAAGCCACTACACGTCATTATTACCAGACGCCACCGCCAAGAGAGTGTAGGCCTCATCAAACAATCTGTCGGCTTCCTGCAACATTGCCTTCGCTCTTCTCACAGTCTCCACAGAGACACAAGGTGTTGTTGGCTGCGCAGTTGGGACAGCCGAAGGAACACTGGTAGGTCTTGACGAGGGTTTGCTTGTAGGCATCCAAGAAGGGAGTTGACTGGGAGAGCGAGTGGGAGTGTAGGTAGGAGACAAGGTGGATGGAATAGAAAGTGTAGACAGCAGAGCCTTCGCCTCCTCCACCAAACGATTAGCTTGGCTAAGTAGCGCTTCTGCTTTTCTCACCATCTCGAGAGAGACACAAGTAGTATTAGGTGGAGAGCTTGGAGCAGCACTTGGTTCGGCGGTGGGTTTGAAAGTTGGAATAGTTGTAGGCAAGTAGGTAGGAGCAGGAACAGAGGAGTTCAATAGACGAAACGTCATCAGGAATGTGCCTCCATATGTGCCTCCATAGTTCCAACCTGCCAACAATAGGTTGTTGGCAGCATCCACATGCAGCGAGCAGACTGAATATGGTTTGTCCAGTACTGTGGACAAGATTTGTTCTCCTTGGGGCGAATATCCAAGTATCATCAGTATGTTTGATTTACTATAAGTAGTATAAACATTGTCATGTTTGTCAACCGCAACAGCTAACACAATGCCAGATTCCGGTTTGTTGAATAATATTGTCCCATCTTTAGAGATTTTGATTAATATTGAGTTTTGGTTATCCCAGTCACAAGAGATAACGTACACATTGTCCTGACTATCCCGAGCCAGTCCTCGACCATAAATATTCGTGTTATCCACTGAAATCGTTTGGGAGAATTGGAGCGTACCAGTGTTGCTGAACTTGGTTAAACTGGCATCTTGAGCTGTAACATACACACTACCTTCGCTGTCTAGAACAATGTCATTCAATTTCCATGAGAAGAAAAGAGGGACTGACGCTCTATCAAAGGATCTCTCGAAAATCAAATCACCACCAGAAGTGTACTTGTGAATAAAAGCTTGCAAAGGATAAGTATCTTTGCAATAACCACCAGCGAAGACATTTTCATCATTATCGATGGCAAGACTTGTCAAAATAAGATTAAGCTCAGTCCCAAACTCTTTCACATAGAGCTCAGTGCCATTGGCATCTAATTTCATCAGAAATGCGCCGCAACCGAACCAGCCACCAACGTAAACGTTGAGTTTGCTGTCCGTCACAACAGAGAATGCTCTAGCTGAAGCGTACGGTCCACTTTTGAGTTTTAGGTAGACGCTGACTCCTTCTGGAGTGTACTTACCAAGACTTATACGTTCACCTGTATCATCACCTGCGAGGTAGATGTTATTGACAGCATCGGTGGTGATGCCAAAAGCACCACATGGAGCATCTTCTATTAGAGTAATTGGAAGGGATTGACTATCAGCAACAGCAAAAAAGCATAACCCAAGGAAAGCAGTCACAATGGAGAGGAAGAGGTGAGGTTTAAGGCTGTAGGACATGTTCTTCATTCTTGTGGAACTTGTTGGCAGGCGATCTTAGTCTAGTCGATGATGATTGAGTGACAGTGGATGCTTTCGATTATGAAGACATCGTCTCAATCCAAGGAGAACTGTAAATGTGGGTGGGTGACGCAGAAGGGGACCCCCAAGGAGAAGGGCTTCTTCACCTTCAACCTTACCTCCCCCCTTCCCTTCCCCTCCCGCTGCCTGTATCTTCTCATTGAATAAGACAACTTGTCTTGCAGACTTCTCTTTATGATCGAAGAAGAAGTATCGTTTTCGAGGTAAATCCTCCTCTTTTACTACTTATAAGCCACAAGACATGAATCAACTAGGAGACTTTCGACATCTTGTTAGACAAAATGAGAAGACAAGAAGTTAACAAAGAGAAGAACGTTGAAGATGAAGAAGCCCTACCCGTTCGCAGCTTTCTCTTTCATCATCACCCATCCCCTTGGCAGTTCTCTTATGGACTATCTTTGCCTTCCATCAAGACAGAGCAGATTGTGTGGGGATGTAGATGATCAACATTGCAAATGGATTTCAGTGACACCCCCCTTATAAACGCGTTTTTTCATGTCGATGTTTGAGTTTCAAGCTTTTTGTCCAAACAAACTTCCAAAGGACAAACTTTCTGTCGTAAAGACGAAGACGTCATTATTGGTAGGCAGGCTCAGTTATGTTAGCTTAGTTATGATTCCAAAGTCCTTATGGAACTTCATGACCCCCAAAGAGGTATACCAGTACATACCAAGAAAACGAAATTGGAGTTATATTATCGATAGATCCAAACTACGACAAAACTAATACCTTCTTCTAACATCACGGAAACAATGAATGCTACCCCACAAAAAGAAGCTTCAACTCAAGATAACCAACGCCAATGAAGGTTATCTAGAACTAAAAAATACCTATGGAACACCCATCGTGATTGAACTTAAAGACATTTGAATGATTCCCGACAATGGGTGAAGTACATAACTCCAAACATTACGACAGCAAAGCCATGACTAAACTCCCTGTCTTCATAACAAAACTTATTCCATGATGGCTGTCACACCATCAAGCCACACCCCACCGCCAAGAGAGAGTAGGCCTCATCAAACAATCTGTCGAGTTAACTTTAATTTGAATGATTCCCAACAAAAAGGCGAAGTACAAAGATCCAAATATTACGACAGCAAAGCGAAGACTAAACTCCCTGTATATATATGGGATGTATGTAAGAAACAAGGTGGATGCAACAGGAAGCGCATTTAGAAGCCTCTTCGTGTCCTCCGCCAAGTAGCTTGGCTAAGTAGCGCTTCTGCTTTTCTCACCATCTCGAGAGAGACACAAGTAGTATTAGGTGGAGAGCTTGGAGCAGCAAGGTTCGCCTGTAGTGTTTGTCGGCGGAATGCTTGCAGGAGAGTAGGTAGGAGCAGGAACAGAGGAGTTCAATAGACTGTATTTCGTCAGCAATGAGATCCCATTTGCCCAACCTGCCAACAATAGGTTGTTGGCAGCATCGACATGAAGTGAGTAAACTACAGAATCCATATTGTCCAGTACTGTGGACCAGCTCTGCTCTCCTTGAGGCGAGCATCCAACTAATAATATTTTCGAAGGTACCCCACGGTATTGATCAGAACTAGTATAAACATTGTCTTGTTTGTCCACGGCAACAGCAAATCCAACGCCAGATTCCGTTTTGTTGAATAATCTGGTCCCATCTTTGGAGAATTTCGTCAATATTGAGTTGTGGTTATCCCAGTCATTAGAGATAACGTACACATTGTCCTGACTATCCCGAACCAATCCTCGACCATAAATATTTGTGTTATCCACTGAAATCGTTTGGGCGAATTGGAGAGTTCCAGTGTTGCTGAACTTGGTTAAATAGGCATCTTGAGTTGTGACATACACACTACCCTCGCTGTCTAGAACAATGTTAGTCAACTTCCATGGGAAGAAAACAGGGATTGACACTCTGTCAAAGCATCTCTCGAAAAGCAAATCACCACCAGAAGTGTATTTGCGAATGAAAGCTTGTAAAAACCCGCTATAATGACCAGCGGCGAAGACATTTTCATCATCATCGATGGCAAGACTTGTCAAGGCATCTTCATGCTCTGTCCCAAACTCTTTCACATAGAGCTCGGTGCCATTGACATCGAACTTCATCAGAAGTGCATCGCAACCGCCATAGTATGGCTGGCCCCTGAAGCTCTGACAGATCTGACCACCGAGGTAAACGTTGAGTTTGCTGTCCGTCACGACAGAGTATCCTGTCTCGATTCCAAATCCTTCTTCAAAGGTTTTCATGTAGATTCTGACTCCTTCTGGAGTGTACTTGCCAAGAAAGATGCCCCTTGCACTGGAATCGGCACTTCCCATAGGCCCAAACGATGACCCTGTGAGGTAGATGTCATTGACGGCATCGGTGGTGACGTCAAATGCTCGGTCAAATCCAGTACCTCCTTCCATTATAGTAAATAGAAGGGATTGGGTATCAGCAACAGCAAACAAGCATAACCGAAGAAGGGCAGTCACAATGGAGAGGAAGAAGAGGTGAGGGGGAGGGCTGTAGGACATGTTCTTCATTCTTGTGGAACTTGTCGGCAGGCAATGATGATTGGTTTTGATTATAATGATTTTTTCTCAATCAACGCTTGATTGATTGTGCACTGACGGGTTTGGATTGTCTCTGGATCTTTCGAGATCTTCAACTTTACCATCACATCATTGTGGTGAAACGATTGCTTTTCCACGCACAAAAGAGGGAACCCCACAGAGCACGGCATTTCCGCCTCACCCCGTACAGGCTTTTCGTATTTCGGGATTTTCGTGACGATAAAACGCGTTTAACAAGTCGTTTTACGTGTGGTTTGTTGGATGAGCTGCTCGTTTTATCCCGAAAATCCCGAAAATCGCGCTAAACGAAAATCCCGAAATACGAAAAGCCTGTACGGATTTTCACTCTTTAACTTAAGAAGTCCTTTCTCGCCATACACTTTAACTTAACAAGTACGAGATCAGAGATTCGGAGCTTCTCACGAACAAGACACGAAGGCTTCATTCTTCATGTCACTCCTGTTACCATCCTTGTGTTTACCATTCCCAAAGGGTTTCGCTTTCATGTTAGCATGGTGCTGCTCTTCCTAATAGTGTGTTTGCCATCATCTTGAAGCATCCTCCTCCCTGGCCTGGTCTTGATCCAGTACTTGATGTTTGTCATTGTGCTGTTGCTATTTCGTGGACAGCAGTGGGAGCAACAAGGAGAATTAGGAGAAGCGAGTAATAATGGTGATAAGGATTGTCGTCATGATTCAAATTCCAGTGAAGGAGATCACCACAATATGATCCAATAATCTTGTTTGCTTGTTTGTTTGGGATTATCGGTGGAATATACTTGAGCTCCGTGACAAGTGTAAGTGAGAACGGCAGTTGCTCAGGTGATGAGGCAACTCATATTTCCCCCTAAACCGAAGAACAGCCTCTCCAGCAGTGTACCCTATTCACTTGTCCTGATGATCGATCTTGAGCATGGTGTGGTCATGATTGTTTTCCCTGCTGTCTTGGTGATGGTGTGGACTTGCTGTTGTTGTCGTAATTGTTGATGGCTTCTATCAGCTCTTCCGCCAACACTGCCCACGCAACAGCTACTGCTGGTGGCTGCTGATTGAAGAAGCTGTGAGAGACATAATCTAATAGCGGAGCTGTGGCAATTGGAATAGATGAGATGTCCTCGTCTGATGATGTGCGGGATGATCTATGTTATCAATACCATCCTCCAATCCACCGGGTAGGTTTGCATTATCACCAACTGGCATCTTGGTAAGCAACTTTTCATCACCACCACCTCACCTCATCCGATTCTGTCAATTTCTAACTAAAAATGATCTCCTAATCAATATGCAGGTATTGGAGGGTTTGGCTTCTACTTGTTCTTGATCAGCCTGACCGTTACTTCAGTATCGTATCATTGTTGTCTATTTTCTGTTTCTTATGCTTCTTCTTCGGCTATTTCGGTATTCGCTATCAAGACCCCATCAGTTGGCCACAAGCCAAGTCTGTTCAAGATCCCAGTGGACATTGGAATTGTTTTGTGAGCCAACCAGAGATTGTGGCTATCGCTCATTGCCAATCGTGCAGTGAGCACAAGTACAGCAAGAATGATGTCTTCCCTAAGCTCGAGAAGATTGTCAACATTCCATTTTTCCGCAAACTTCTGATTCATCTATTCGTAGTGAGCATCTTTTGGGTGCATTTTAAGAAAGCAAACGAGTGGAATAATGTTGATCCAGCGAATTATTGCCAAACCAAGCTGACCTTGGAAGAATTCACCTTAACTGTGCGATCCTTTTGTTTCGCTTATGGTAAAGAGCAAATCACCGACGAGCAGTTGAGACAAGATTTTGATTCCCTCGGTGTACATGCAAATGGATGTGTTTCTTTGGTCAATGTTTGCACGGTCTGTGGTCGTTTTATTCTTCCAGGACGGCTTTCTCGAGGCATTAGTATAGTCCTTCCCGTTGACACTTCTGATGTCCACCGATTGGGATCTAACAGTTCGGAAGATGAAGTGGAGGTATCCTCCAATGTCCAAGGTATCCCGTGAGTAGACCTGGTCGCAAAGGGGGAAGTTTCTTGTCCCTCAGAATGTCCGCAGATGTTACCAGGCACCGCGACACCTTCCAGGCTATTGTGAGTGAAATCGAGAAAAATGAGTGCATCTGTGAATTGATGCAAATGAAGCTGCACACTGAGCAGCTCATTTTGGCGCAACATTTCTTTAGATATGGGATGCTTTGCTAGTGTGCTACCTCGTCACAACCGTCTTAACGATGAGTGAGAATCAAGAAGATCGTAAGCAATCCAAAGAGCAACTGCCTGTTGTGGAAGCTGAAGATTCATGGCAATCTTTTGCTGACCATCAACAACAGCAGTAGCAGGAAGGTGAAAGTTGGTTTAGATGTTGTGACTGTTGTTAGGGTTAGGGTCTTTTGGGGCTTTTCGGCATTGGTGCTGTGCTGGCTAGAGTGAGCAAGGCGGGTAAACCTTTCCTCTAATGTGGGTAAACGAAATCTTACTTCACCACCCATGGGTGAATCCTATTCAAAGCTTGTGAGCATCTTATCGTATCATGTTTACGCTGAAGGAAAGCAACACGTCCAATTAATGCTGTGATTAGTGCTTGTGGGTGGTAAACAACCTCATTTTGAAACAAAGCAGCGATATGTTAAGCGATTTCGAACAATAACATAAGTTAACTATGACTTGTCGAATCACAACACAAAATGTGATTCTGGGGGTGCGTTGTTTCCATATTTTTGAAATTGACTTTAGATATGGGATGATTTATTAGTATGGTACCTCGCCAAATATTATTATATATGATTTCAGCCTTTATTGCTTCGAAGGGAAAACATTTACTATGTGGCCAGACTATTAACCTATGCTGTAAAAATGCGTAGCTGTGAATATGTTCAAACTGGAGATCCTGCAGTTCCTTCCATCTCAAGCTGCAGTGATGGCTTTCTTTTTATCCTTACATGTGTAAGGTTTGTGGTTACGCTCGTTGTTGTTTAATTATGTTTATGTTATAATAACGAATTATGTTTTGACCAGAGAATGAATATTATTGCAATGAATTTTCCTAAATAACATTAAAAGCAGGACAACTTCATCATGCTACAATGTCATCATCAGAGACCAGCTGGTTCTCAATCTTGTACTGCGCACTGACTACGACTGTACTTCGCTTAACTACTTCACCGTCCTGCGTCACCAGCGGCTGTTTGGTCTCCAGCTTGCCATTGAACGGGGTCATGAACATGATCACCGTCTCGTCCACCGCGAGCTGTGAGTTCATGCTATAACAATCGTGGATGATCTTCACCCCGTTCTGTTTCACTGGATGCGTCTCACTGATTGTGCACTGCAATATGACCAGCGTCCACCTCTCGTCGATCTTGATCAAGCAGAATGCGTCACCGGACTCCAGGTTACCATAGGGAGGGATGTACAACAAGTTCGGCTCCAGGTACTTCTTCTGCTCTCGCCAGTTGAGCGCCAACACTTCCTTTCGCGGGAAGGTCACTGTGACGTATTTTGCACCATCAGTGAGCGGCTTTGCGAGAAACTTGACACCTGAGATCTTGAAACCGTGGAGACACAGAAGCTCAAACTCGTTCCCATCGTCGCCGCCGCGGAAAGTGCCAGCATTATATTTGATGCGCGCCTGGGTCACGAGCATTCTGTCCTTTAGCTGGAGGAGGCTTCGGAGTACGAACGGGGAGGCGAAGGAATAGATGTACGGTCTCCTCTCGAACAAGTATTTGCCATTCACCACATGCGGGTTTCTGTGCACGAGCACATCCGAAATGACATCCTCGGTGCCTCCAAAACCAGCCTTGAAGAAGCGGTCACATACCAGCTCTCCCTTTTCCTTTATGACAGCTTCAAGTTCTCCCATTGCGTCACTCTCTTTGGAAGTTGCGCATAGAATACTGTTCCGAATGGCCCCACCGAAGAACTGCATGTTGTCGTATGCGCACTGGGCCTTTTCCTTCCCATACTCCCTCTGGAACTGCTTGGAGTTGAACAAGTAGGCCTGCTCCTCAGCCGACCATGTGGGCATCACTTTGCGCCAGCCGTTCTTGATCAGCTCTTTAAAACGAGATGGCCGAAACGAAGTAAAGATAAGAGATATACCGAGGTGCCCGTGAGGAGACCCATCGGCAGTTTCCATATCGGCAAACAGCGGAATGTCTTCATCAAGCGGCTCATTACTCTCCACTAAGCGCAGGCCGAATTCTTCCTCACGAACATGACGAAACAGCCAGATCTCACCTCTACCGCTTATGGTCTGGTAGTAGAATGACCGCGTCGTTAGGCCCAGTGTGCTGGGGTTCTCTAACAGCCTCTTCAGGATGACGAGGAACAGAGCGCTCTTCCCGATGCCGGCAGTGCCCAGAATGGCGATCGTCTTGCTCCTACCAGGTACTTCTTCACTCAAGCATGAGGAGATATCCTTGATTAAGTCATCATAGCAGTCGCGGAGGTAGAGGTATGTTTTGAGGCCTGACTGCTTCTTCAACAAATCAGGCACACCAGAGAGATCTAAGAACTTGTTACCATCCTCCTTGAAAACAATTTTCACTAGACAAAAGAGCGAAAGAATCGTCAGTCTAATGGAAACGGCATAAAGCAGCATTTATTAATTAAATAATTAAATACCTTTCTTCTTCTTCTTCGGTGAAGGCTGTGAGGGTTCGTCAGGATCCTTGCAATTGGGGTCCACTTCAGAAGGAGCATCAGGATCAGCCATTCGTAAAGACTGCGACCTTCGCAGGTAGGAAGGTAGAATTAAAGAAGAGGTGGGATAATAAGCCAGGCCGTTGGAATTGGTGAGCTGCAAGCGAGAAGACAATTCGCTTTTGCTGGTCTGCAAGACTTTTGGCATGGAAGCAAAGGCCTTGTTGGGCCGATAAGCCATAGAAGGCAGTAATAGGCAAGCTAGCTGCAAGAAAAGGGCGAAAGTGAGCATCGTGGTCTTCTCTTTCTTCTTTTAATTGTGGCGTTCTCAAGCATCCTCTGTCCTCTTTCCACGCAGCAGCACAGTTAAGTTAATGTCCAGTCCACTTTCCACAGACTTTTCACTTTCCTTTTCTCAATCAATAATCCATCATGTTGACTACTTTTGATTTTGATATATACTATATCAAGTTCTCTCAATAGTAGAATGGTAAATTTTCTTCTTCGATCATGTTGTGTGCATTCAAACTTTGATTGAAAAATAGTAAATCAGGAAAAGAAATTCTTTCGTTTTTGCGACGGTGTCGTCGGAAAAATTAAGGAGAATCGAGACTGCATTGGTGCTATCACCTCTATCAATGGTTCTGGAAAGCCTCTGCGGATCACTGTTGAATGGGACAATGGTTTGGGCAGCAGCAGCTACAGTTCCAGAGCCATTGATCCTTATGTTTAGCCCAACTCTGTGGATATTCCGTCCGTCCAGCATGAGAATGCTAGTGAACATGGCCATACTTTCTCTTTCGACCAGATACGTTGTCGATGACTGTTCTTCCAAAAGTTTTGTCTCTTCTCTCCTTCCTTTCAGTCTTCATTCTTGTGCATAGTAATTTGAGAACTTTATCTCGAATTTGACTTCGACGAGACTCTTCATCACAGGAGTATTTCAAGTGTTCAAGTTTGATGTTTCTCGGGTTGAAGAACATCACCAAATCAATTATTCTGGAATGGCCCTTTAGATAAGACCCCTTGAAAAATTTCTTGAAAAAGGCTGGAGAAATACGTATAATAAGTGATAATAGTAGTAAATAAAAACATGTTTAACAGATAATAACTGACCTTCTCTCAATGCACCAATTAATCTTTGGTGACTGGTTGAGATTGTCATACAAGAATCGTTGGTCTTCTCTTTATGCGACGTGCAAGGGTTGCCTTTGATCAAATATAATGGATTTCTTTATCGTTTTTAACATCTTCGTCGTCTTAATGAGTGGCGAGAAACCCGAAGAAAGCTGAGAGGTTGAAATACTCACGTCGAATATTTTTAGAATAGTTTACACCTCTCTGATTTGTACTTTTAAACCGGATATAGAAGCAATAGGAGCACAAGAATGTTGCCTCTTACCGAGGGAGGGAGGATGAGGAGAGATTGCGCTGCGCCGCGGGGACGGCAACACTGTGAGATCTTGACAGCATTGGGACCTTTCCCGTGTACCCATGCAATGAACTCAAATTTAGGCGCTTTGGGTCGCTTGGAGACTTTCACGTCTCCAGCACCCTTCATAGCAAATCCAATCTTGAAGGCATTAGGAAAGGACTCATAAGATCCATCGATACAGAGGTATCTGGATTGTGTACTTTGGACTTGAGATTGCAGTACAGCCTGTTGCTGTTGCACCATAGCTTCCTTTGATAATCCAGCGACATCAGTTAAGGCAGCTTCCCCTTCCAATCAGCAAGTCCTTCTTTACGATGTCACCACCTCTTTCAGTTGGGGAATCTTTTATTGTGTACTTCATAACTCCGCTGCGGCCATGTTGTTGTTGTTGCTGTTGTTGTTAGTAGTAGTAGCAGTAGTAGTAGTGTTAGTGGTAGCAGTAGTAGTGGCAGTAGTTGTGTTGCCTATTGTATTATGCTCTGCATCGGCAGCAGTAGTAGTAACAAGGTGAGCAGCAGTAGAATCCGAAGCTCTGCAGGTAGAGAATAAGGTATGAAGAGTCAGCACCACCAGCTGAAGAAGGTAGTAGTAGAAGAAGATAAAATTACCTGTCATCATCGTTAGCTTTTCTTTTGAGAAGATATTTAGCTTGATAAAGATGACGCCTTCACTGATGGAAGATTTTCCACGCAGGTTGTGGCCCTTCTTGAAAGGCATATTTGAGACGCAATTGGTCTCTATCCCGCAAACAAAAAAGGTTTTCATATTGGAATTGTAGTCTATTTAATATAGGAACGGTCAATGAGGACTGATACCTGAGTAGATGCTAGCAATTGTGTCGCAAAAATGTCAATCCACAAAACTTTGCGATTTTTGAGCCATTACCCAGAGCGAAGAAGAGGATTTTGAGAATTCTGCTAAGTTCTAATCCGTAAAGGAACAAATTTGCAAAATGGAAAATTTTTATCTAGTTATGAGACGTGTTATTGCTTTCGATCTGTTCATTTGAAGGTTGACAAAACCTCAACTTTGACAAAACCTCAACCACACCATATTTTTTCATGCTGAACTGCAATTTTTAACTCGAGTCAACTGGTTTTGGCTTTATATCTCAACCGATTGATGAACCATGCCATGAGCGATGATGAGTAGTGTCAGAAAGGATGATGAGTAGTGTCAGAAAGGTTGAAGGTTAGGCAACAAAACAACAAAAAGCATTTGAACAATCTCTAGACTAACAATATGACAACAGTCGACCGAGTTTTCCTAATCTAAGTGACTAATGGTCTTTATCCTAATGGACTCTATCAAGATTCTTCCCTTTCCTCTTGGAACAACCTTTGGATATGCTTCTCAAGGCTCTTCTGGCACTCCCCCTTTCCACATAAAATGGACACACATTTGTTGGAACAGCTTCCATTCTTTCAAGTTAGAATCCATTTCTAAGGCTACGAAGCACCCTGAATCACTGCTGGTGCGCTTCTTCTTGAGATTTGCAACCTTGGAAAGATAACTGAACTCAGGCAACTGATTCCTCAAATCTCGCTGAGCTATCCTCGCCTCTTTCAGCACTTTCGCCTCCTCTTCCTTTCCCATCTTCTCCTTTACGGCATCGAGAAATTGTGTGTTGTTTCCCCATATCGCTCTTTTATTGGAAATGGATTGCTCTGAACGATCAGTGCCAGGTGGAAAGGTAATTGATATCTCGTTTCTCCGAAAGGAATCTTCAATTACCAGGCCAGTCACCTCCCCTCTCGTTTTCACTATGTTCGGCAATGCGGGAATTACCTCTTCTAAGATTTGTTGATACAATTCTTGATATTCTTCCTTGAAAGGATCGTTTCAACACTGAATCGGACATAACCCCCAATCTTCCATCCTAGCTACAAAATCTGAGGTTGAAATGCTTGACCGATTAGACTCTCAATGTGCAATATGAACTTGCTAAAGGTTTGGAAAGCAGGCTGTTCCATGTTGCATTTGCGCATCTCCTGGAGAAGATGCTTTATCTCTTCTGACGGCTCCGCAGGTTCGTTGTAGCGATAGCGAGAGGATCGAACAGTGCTGTATGAAACTTTAAGACAAGGGGATACGTAAGAAATATAGTTGCAGCACAAGAAATGTAATTCTTAAAGTAGTTTAGAGCATTCTGTCGAGCAATAGTTTGCTCGGATCCCATCACAGACTGCAAATCACATATGGCCAATCGCGTTGCGCGACACGATACTTCCACAGGTTCGAGTCCTCTTTTCTCTCGTAGAGTGTTAATGATTTCTGGAAGTTCATTTTGTTGGACGCAGTTAGCTTCTAAGGCTCTCTTCGCGACGATTTCAGTGACGTCATTTGCAACAGATTTCGGAGTGATCAAAGGACGCCCAATAGTCGGTTTGGGATCCAAATTTTGCAACGATCTTTCTTTGGCTGTAGTAAGAGATCTTCTATCAACATTGGCCAATCAAGCAGCCTCTCGAATGCTGTGGCTATTCAACAATCCGAGTCTTTTGGCAGTCGCTCCTCTAAGGAAGCCATTTGTGATGCTTTTAGTCTTTTTTCTTGCCGATTTCACGGTGAACCCTAATGAAATCAAGTTTTAGATATATTTCAAAAGAAATCTGAGCAAAAATGATTGAATCTACCTCGAAATCAAGAAGTTGAGTGGTACGTCCTTTTTGTCACTGGTACGTGGTTTCGGTGTCGAGCAGAGTATGTGGCAAAACCAGGCAAAATGGCTAAACCCGCAAAACGGCTGTTGGTGGAAAACAAGGATGAATACCGATTGCATTCTTAATTCTAGATATGGCCCGCCTTCTCTCGTTCCAAAATGCTCTACAAAACTGCAAAAATGCAAAATACAAAGTGAAGTTAACGTTACAAATTGCAAGAAATCGCATTTCCACGCGTTTTCCGCAAGAAATCGCATTTCCACGCGTTTTCCGTCTTCCAGTGCTTGACAAAACCTCGGTTTTGACAAAACTCCGGGGACACCGCACCCAATTCAAACTCAAATAAATTTCATTTCTATAGTCCTATTGACCGCAATAACCACTGTAAAGGCTTTAAAAATGCTCGAAAATGATGAAAGTAATGTTATTATGCTGGCAACAGGCAAAAACTGCAACTAAAAATGTCTTTGTGCATCATTAGATGAAGAAGTACTGGAAATCCCAGCCAGGCGCTTTGCAAAATTCCAAGAATATGATCAAGCTGACTGGGAAGCCTACTGGAAAGACATCAGAGCTTATGAAGAAGAACTGGCCAAAAGTAGCGGTAAAAAGGAAAAGGAAGGTGGCGCTGCCACACTAGCGAAACCACCAGCGCCACAGATAAAATCAAAAATTGGACCCTATAAAATCATTATGCCGAAAGAATATGAACAAGAACGCATAAATGCATTGAGAAATGAACAAAAATATCATGACGATAAAAAGGCCATGTTTTCAGACATGTTAACATTTCTTGATGGACCATTGAGAAGCGCGGTCATGAACGACCAAAATTACCAAAGAGCGAAAATGAAAGATGACGTGAAGTGTTGCTGGGATGGTGACAAGACTCACCTTTGTTCCAGATAATCACTTGCTTGCCATTCATGATACAGAGTCCTGTCAAGCAGTAAAGACAGTTAGTCCAAATAGAGTCTCAACTGTACATGCTCAGATTACCCAATGCGTAAATGAAGAGTGATCCTGACTTGATATGGAGATGGAAGCTTTTTCTTGCAGCTTGCTTGATTGCGTTCATGTCTACGGGATATGCAAGAACGAAGTAACCGTTAATCGAAGGATGATGGCTTGTCTTGGTGAATGGAATGGAATGGATGGGATCTCATGGCAAGGAGGATGGAAAGGTGAAGGCGTTTATTCGATGTATGTTGCATTATCCGAATGGTTCGGCCTACAACAAAAGGAGACAACCAGAGAATCATATGTGCAGTATTGTGACGACTACCTTAAATCAATTGAAAAATTAGAACGAATATCGAACCATGACCCGCAGATATTGAAAGAAGCATTATTCAATGTTAAATTTGTGGTAGGATTACAACAAAGCATGTTTCAAACGACTATTGACGAACTGAGCGAAATGACAGATTGGACTGACTATAGAAGCCTCATGACAAAATTAGGCTCGAAACTGAACATGGCGCATGGATTGAAAAACGTCCTTGCAACAGCAAAAACGAATACTGAAGGAGTCATCACCGCGGATGCGATGAGAGCTGATGACAGAAGATCGAACCTGAGACCACGAAGAACGTGTTTTAACTGTGGAAGAACGACTAACCACATGTCCCCAGATTGCCCTGAACCCCCTACAACTTGCCGAAAGTGTGGAGAAAAAGGACACATGCAAGACTTTTGTGATGCTATCAACAAAACAACTGATGAGACACGACGACCCCGACGAATTGACAATTATTACGAAAATAAATATGAACGAAAGCCACGTTTACAAGATCGATACGTTAAAAGATCAAATAAATTTATGAAAGCAAAAAGCGCCGATATGAAGACAAACGATGAAAATGAAAATTATTATTACGTGGATGATGACTATGATGATGATCATCACCACGCAACAGAAGACGATGACAACGACGACGAAGAACTCAATTATTATTCAAACACCACGCAGAGTCGCTGCATGCAGATGTGGGAAAACATCACTGTCATGCGCAGCACGACGACCCCACACGGTCATGTCGTCGACAACGAACTATTCGCCATTGACAGTGCATGCATTGGAGCAGGGCACATGGTGCGTGACGAATCTCTCTTATCTTACAAAGACGACTCTGCTACCATGAAAATTCAAGGATATGACGGAGAGTCTAAAACCACCTATGCTGTTGGCACAGTAAAAGGACTAGGAAAAGCAGCCGTAGTACCGAATGCGCCCAACAACCTCATCAATTTGCGCAAATTATGCCATGATATTGAAGGCACATATGAAGGAAATGCAAATATGATCACCATTTTTGATAAAAATGGGAATGTCTATGCAGTGGGTGAAGACCATGGTGACGGATTCCTATCCACGCGGTACAAAGACATCAAGCCTCACCTCACGCCGAATAATGATACCCCTCTACCACAACCAGCCACTTTTATTGGCAGGTGTGGCAGGAACATCCTGCTGTATTACATATTAGCTTACCACACACCATAACAATAGCTAACACTCAACACTCTCTGTAACACAACCTAATAAATAACATCATCATCAACTATATGTTTGGCCACAGTGATATCACTAGGTTTTCTTTTATATTTTTAAGACAAAATTAAATGTCTATTATTAATGCATAAAATTATCGGAAAGAACGGTAAAAAAATTTCCTGAAGAAATTGCTGAAGATCGCGGTTGATCTGACGAAAGATACTTCTTCCAATATTAACGAAGAAGAACCGCTCTTTAAAAATTTTGAAGATCAAAAAGTTTGCAATATTACTATCTTCAAGGTTCCCATTCCTTGAAGGTTTGTATTATAAGACCATTATGGTCGTGAAGGCCATTGTCCAAGTTGAAGACATTGACGACGGC
>VKHL01000224.1:5491-34373 GCA_015146655.1 Ochromonas danica
GTGGAAAGTCAGTAGCTGAGAGTCTATGGACAGAAGAGGAAGATGCAGAGTTGTTGAAAGCAGTGAGACAGTTTGGGGATAGTGGGAAATGGAATGCTGTAGCATCTTGTCTGTCTTCTTCTCACACAGCGAGGGAGTGCAAAGTGAGGTGAGTTTATTGTTAATGAGAGTCATGCAATAATGTGGATATTGATTGTTGTTGTTCTGTTTGTGTATGTATGTGTGTGATATGATACAAGATGGGTGAATGAGTTGAGTCGACTATTGAATGCTTCTCCTTGGACAAAGGAAGAAGATGATCTTCTTATCTCCTTGCGCAGTAAAGGGCTTTATTATCACCACTTATTTCATCACTTGAAGAACAGAACTTATGCTGCTATAGTTAAGCGATGTGAAGAGCTTGGAGTGGGAACAAAGCCTAAGAAGCGATGGACAAAGGAAGAGATTGCATTGTTGGTGAAGCTGGTCAATGAGAGTAAAGAAGGTGGCGGTCGAGTTAATTGGAAGTGGATTGCAAAGCAAATGCCATCGGAAAGAACAGCAATTGCTTGTCTTATGTATTATAATTATTTTTATGTAGAGAAGGAGAGCAAAGAAGAGAAAGCAGAAGAAGAGCAGGAGGTAGAGAACTCTGAGAAGAGGTAAAGCACTGTATGTCCTCTGAGAAAGAAGACGACCAGTTGGTTAGACAGTGTGTGGAGTGAAGATTTGATGAAGCAGAGGAAGTGAGTGCTTTCGTTGTTGTTAGTTGTAATAGCAAACAAACTATTTACTGACTGACATTGCATTGTATTGTATTGCTTCTTCTTCTGTGAGACAATGGAGTTGTCAACTTGTTGACCCTTCGATTGCAAAACAAACAACATGAAAAGGTTACCAATGGTTAAAATTCTCGAGTGCTTGGCGTTCACTTTATTGTAACAGATACCGCCGATTTGTATCCCTGATACTATTTAAATAGTATTGGGGGTCGACCCCTTATACTAATTGGACTCCCTATACTATTGTTAGGTTTGCACGGATTATTGTCTCGGGTATGACCACGCTTGATCTCATGACCGATCGTTTGCACTACGCGTAGAGGGTATCTGTACTATTGTTATTGTTTAGCTTGATCAATTTTCCTTTTCTATGAGATTGCAATGCACTCGTTATGGAACAGAGTGTGGATTCCATTCTACCAGTGTTGCTTTGACAAGTAGGAAGGGATGATACAAATCAGTTCTGAAGTATTGTTGGCAAACTTGCTTGTATAATGACTACATCAATTATTTTAACTAAAGTCTCGCTAATGCTGATAGAACGCCACTATCTAATGCTTTATATTGCAAGACCATTTCTTTCTTTTGATTTGCAGGTTGGACAGCTTTATTTGAAGCAGTCTGATCCTTTATATAGATTATACCATGCACTGCCGAGGAGGAGCCAGTCTTTAGTGGACAAGCAACAACTGAGACCGCACACCTATAAATGTCATAACACACACACACACACACACACACACACACACACACACACACACACACACACACACACACACACACACACACACACAAACACACACACACACACACACACACACACACACACACACACACACACACACACACACACACACACACACACACACACAAACACACACACACACACACACACACACACACACACACACACACACACACACACACACACACACACACACACACACACACGATCTAACTCTCTGATGACAACAGCAAAGAGGATGCTTGACCTACCTGTATCGCAAATACTCAGTTAGTCGAGGATTGCTTGAGCCTTCATGCATAGGAGGATGAGTAGAGGTGGAAGATGTTGCTTCTTCTTCGTGGTCAGAACGAGACAGATCCATGGACTGAAAGACTAGTCGACTCTCAGCAGGATGACGACCATATCCTGCTATCATATGAATAGGCTTCTTCTCCTTCCCCTGCTTCATACAGCCAACACTACGATCATGACCACTATCATTTCCTTCCATGTATGACGGGGAGGATGATGATGATGAAAGATATTGTAAACCTTGACGAAGAAAATGCCTAGCTTCCATAAAAGAAGGTGCTAATAATTCCAATAGATCCAAGTCGTCAATTAATAAGATGTAGTCTTCTTGTTCTTGCTCTTCTTCTCTTCGTGGGTCTGTTAAATCTTTTAATTGCATTCCTTCTCTTTGCCATTGGATTAACTCCTCCCATGATAGATCTTTATCCAGACGATTAGGAAGAGAAGAATTCAATTTGTTGTTTTTATCAGATGAGAGACTATGTAGTTGAATGACATGAAGAAGACCTGATGAGACACACTGTCGAGGATCAATGAACTAGTCATTCATTCATTAATTTATACCATACAGGACATGGTCACAAGGTCAAAGTTATTCTTATCAATTGATTAGGAATAAGAGTTAAAAGACTTACATTCTTTCTCAAGATAGCTTCATAATGATTGTAAGAATGATTGCAAAGAATAAGAACAATAGGAGGAGAAGAAAGTCTTTGACTAGTTGATCGATTGGGTGAGAGGTATTTTAGCAAGAGATAGGTTAGTAAGAACTCTGCATTATGATTACTGCCTGGCACTTGCTCATCAAGTAGAAGAAGAAACTTCCCTTTTAAACAAGACTCACTAGACCAAGGGAAGAACTCTGATAACTTGGAATTCATGATTAGTAAGGAATGATTGGATCATCACAAAACAACACGACGAACAGAATGATGGATGGATTCCACAGTGATTCCACACTCTGTTCCATGGCGAGTGCGTGGCGCTTCTCCCAAAGTTGGCTGCTTCGTCATTCTCCACGCCTTGCCCTTCACTCCAACTCCTTCAGAAGAAATTCCTTCCATCCACCTGCTGACCTCTGACCTCTGCCACACCTCGTCAGAGAATACAGAATGTTGTCAGAACAACCAACCTCCCATTCTCTTTCCCTCATCATAATTAAATCTACCGCACCTTGCAAATCAATCACTAGTCAACTTTCGACTCATCGCTACTCGAACTGCTAACAATGATTGCTCACACTCTCTTCCTCGTGCTCTTCCTCTTACCTGCTCTCTTCCATGCTTTCCGCCTCTCTCCCTCCAATGCTCGCTCGAACCGTCCCTCGGCTCCACAAGCCTCTGCCTCCGAGGGCCAAGTCTTCGACCCCAAGAAACAGGTGGGCAGCTCTGCTCCTCTGGGCTTCTTCGATCCTCTGGGATTCAGCAACGGCATCAGCGAGTCTCTCTACAAGCGCTACCAAGAATCCGAGATCAAGCATGGTCGAGTGGCCATGCTCGCAGCACTGGGCTTCTTCTTCGGAGAGGCTTTCCACCCTCTCTTCCATGGGGAAGTCTCGGGACCAGCCATCTTTGAGTTCCAGAAGGCAGAGGCCATCTTCCACAACTTCTGGATCCCTGCACTCGTCTTGGTGAGTGCCGTGGAGGGTCGAACCATCGCTGAGGGTTGGGAGTCTCCCGAAGAGACCTTCAAGAATGGTCCCAGCCTCGGAGCGAAGCTGCGCTCTGACTATGAGCCTGGAAACCTTGGCTTCGATCCTCTGGGTCTGAGACCCAAGAGTCCTGCAGCCTATGCCGACTTGAAGACGAAAGAGGTGAACAATGGTCGGTTAGCCATGGTGGGGGTGCTGGGTCTGGTGGTGCAGGAGTTGATTTCCCAGCAACCAGTCTTCTCTTCAACCTAAGACCAGAGCAAGAGAGAGGATGATGAAGGAAAGGAGTGGAAGTATTTCGCCACAGCAGCAACATTACATAATGCGACATTGGAGTCAGAGTGGATGGCAGTTTTGGATGTCGACAACTGTTGCTGAAGATTTGTTTGTTTGACTTTCTGGTAGTTTAAAGTTTGTATGACCCGACCCGAGGTTAGGGTATTTGTTATTAAGGATGGTATTGTAACCAGCAGTAATTACTATCATTTCATGTGGTTGTTGTTGTTTGGGTCTTAGTAGTTGTGTTGATTGTATCGAAAGGAGAAAGTGAGAATCCACAGAATGAGAAATGAAAATCCAAGATTAGTTTGAATAATATCATACTGAACATCGTGAAGGTTGTCGAAGGCAATTTCAGTATATTGAAGTCTTATAGATAAACACTACTAGTATATGACACAAATAGCTCATTATTGGAATCCATCCCTTTAGTGATAGCCCATGGCTCTTATCCTTCATTAAGATAGATGAAGGTAAAGTAAACTAATCCCCACACACAAAGCTGTACTGTAGCAGATGCTTTGGTCACAACCGTGCTGTGCAAGAGACGCCGTTCAGACCACATCCGTGAGATGGGTAAGGTCACACCAATATAGCTTACGATCACCACGACAAGAAGACAGGTCAGTAGCCACAGACTAACAACAAACACACAGTAGCACCATCACAGTAACGCTGAAGACGATATAGGAATATCAAAGCCACACTTGAGATTACCTGCTTGCTTGTCCATGTTCAATGCGAAGATAACCACCACCCGTGAGACAAACAAACAAAGCAGGCAATCCTACGCCCAGACTAATATTGATAACCTGTTGATATTCTTACTTAGACATTGAAGAACCTTCATCATCATTCGCAGAAGATGACCACTACCAACCTGACTGCCAATTGCTCCGGCTATCGCTCCATCATGATAACCATTCCTAGCCAAAGCTGTCAGAGAGGGCGAGCTACCACGTGAAGATATAGAGTAAGACAAAGACCTAGCGGATGGTCTTTGTGAGGAGGCTCGAGATGACCAAGGAGTGGGTTTCGATGATATTTGTTCTGACAACGAGGTTGAGGTTGAGGTTGAGGTTGAGGATGACCATCTAGACATAGTCTCCTCCTCCTCCCAGTTCTTCATCCTCCCACTCCTTATTGTTGTTGTCTTTCCCATCTTTTAATAACGGATGTTAAATGGATGTTAACCCATTCGACCAGCATTTTATGCTTCGATATCAGCCTACTTATGCGAGGCTGATATATATAAACTGGATAGATGGACATGGTCATCGAGGCTTCACTTCTACCCAAAATACCATTAGAGAGACTTTAGCTACAAATATATTATGATCTGGTCCTTGTACGACAGCACTTCAGAACTATTCCATCCCGATTTGTCAAGAATGGTGATGTAATGGATTCCACACTCTGTTCCACGTGATTCCACACTCTGTTCCATGGCGAGTGCGTGGCGCTTCTCCCAAAGTTGGCTGCTTCGTCATTCTCCACGCCTTGCCCTTCACTCCAACTCCTTCAGAAGAAATTCCTTCCATCCACCTGCTGACCTCTGACCTCTGCCACACCTCGTCAGAGAATACAGAATGTTGTCAGAACAACCAACCTCCCATTCTCTTTCCCTCATCATAATTAAATCTACCGCACCTTGCAAATCAATCACTAGTCAACTTTCGACTCATCGCTACTCGAACTGCTAACAATGATTGCTCACACTCTCTTCCTCGTGCTCTTCCTCTTACCTGCTCTCTTCCATGCTTTCCGCCTCTCTCCCTCCAATGCTCGCTCGAACCGTCCCTCGGCTCCACAAGCCTCTGCCTCCGAGGGCCAAGTCTTCGACCCCAAGAAACAGGTGGGCAGCTCTGCTCCTCTGGGCTTCTTCGATCCTCTGGGATTCAGCAACGGCATCAGCGAGTCTCTCTACAAGCGCTACCAAGAATCCGAGATCAAGCATGGTCGAGTGGCCATGCTCGCAGCACTGGGCTTCTTCTTCGGAGAGGCTTTCCACCCTCTCTTCCATGGGGAAGTCTCGGGACCAGCCATCTTTGAGTTCCAGAAGGCAGAGGCCATCTTCCACAACTTCTGGATCCCTGCACTCGTCTTGGTGAGTGCCGTGGAGGGTCGAACCATCGCTGAGGGTTGGGAGTCTCCCGAAGAGACCTTCAAGAATGGTCCCAGCCTCGGAGCGAAGCTGCGCTCTGACTATGAGCCTGGAAACCTTGGCTTCGATCCTCTGGGTCTGAGACCCAAGAGTCCTGCAGCCTATGCCGACTTGAAGACGAAAGAGGTGAACAATGGTCGGTTAGCCATGGTGGGGGTGCTGGGTCTGGTGGTGCAGGAGTTGATTTCCCAGCAACCAGTCTTCTCTTCAACCTAAGACCAGAGCAAGAGAGAGGATGATGAAGGAAAGGAGTGGAAGTATTTCGCCACAGCAGCAACATTACATAATGCGACATTGGAGTCAGAGTGGATGGCAGTTTTGGATGTCGACAACTGTTGCTGAAGATTTGTTTGTTTGACTTTCTGGTAGTTTAAAGTTTGTATGACCCGACCCGAGGTTAGGGTATTTGTTATTAAGGATGGTATTGTAACCAGCAGTAATTACTATCATTTCATGTGGTTGTTGTTGTTTGGGTCTTAGTAGTTGTGTTGATTGTATCGAAAGGAGAAAGTGAGAATCCACAGAATGAGAAATGAAAATCCAAGATTAGTTTGAATAATATCATACTGAACATCGTGAAGGTTGTCGAAGGCAATTTCAGTATATTGAAGTCTTATAGATAAACACTACTAGTATATGACACAAATAGCTCATTATTGGAATCCATCCCTTTAGTGATAGCCCATGGCTCTTATCCTTCATTAAGATAGATGAAGGTAAAGTAAACTAATCCCCACACACAAAGCTGTACTGTAGCAGATGCTTTGGTCACAACCGTGCTGTGCAAGAGACGCCGTTCAGACCACATCCGTGAGATGGGTAAGGTCACACCAATATAGCTTACGATCACCACGACAAGAAGACAGGTCAGTAGCCACAGACTAACAACAAACACACAGTAGCACCATCACAGTAACGCTGAAGACGATATAGGAATATCAAAGCCACACTTGAGATTACCTGCTTGCTTGTCCATGTTCAATGCGAAGATAACCACCACCCGTGAGACAAACAAACAAAGCAGGCAATCCTACGCCCAGACTAATATTGATAACCTGTTGATATTCTTACTTAGACATTGAAGAACCTTCATCATCATTCGCAGAAGATGACCACTACCAACCTGACTGCCAATTGCTCCGGCTATCGCTCCATCATGATAACCATTCCTAGCCAAAGCTGTCAGAGAGGGCGAGCTACCACGTGAAGATATAGAGTAAGACAAAGACCTAGCGGATGGTCTTTGTGAGGAGGCTCGAGATGACCAAGGAGTGGGTTTCGATGATATTTGTTCTGACAACGAGGTTGAGGTTGAGGTTGAGGTTGAGGATGACCATCTAGACATAGTCTCCTCCTCCTCCCAGTTCTTCATCCTCCCACTCCTTATTGTTGTTGTCTTTCCCATCTTTTAATAACGGATGTTAAATGGATGTTAACCCATTCGACCAGCATTTTATGCTTCGATATCAGCCTACTTATGCGAGGCTGATATATATAAACTGGATAGATGGACATGGTCATCGAGGCTTCACTTCTACCCAAAATACCATTAGAGAGACTTTAGCTACAAATATATTATGATCTGGTCCTTGTACGACAGCACTTCAGAACTATTCCATCCCGATTTGTCAAGAATGGTGATGTAATGGATTCCACACTCTGTTCCACGTGATTCCACACTCTGTTCCATGGCGAGTGCGTGGCGCTTCTCCCAAAGTTGGCTGCTTCGTCATTCTCCACGCCTTGCCCTTCACTCCAACTCCTTCAGAAGAAATTCCTTCCATCCACCTGCTGACCTCTGACCTCTGCCACACCTCGTCAGAGAATACAGAATGTTGTCAGAACAACCAACCTCCCATTCTCTTTCCCTCATCATAATTAAATCTACCGCACCTTGCAAATCAATCACTAGTCAACTTTCGACTCATCGCTACTCGAACTGCTAACAATGATTGCTCACACTCTCTTCCTCGTGCTCTTCCTCTTACCTGCTCTCTTCCATGCTTTCCGCCTCTCTCCCTCCAATGCTCGCTCGAACCGTCCCTCGGCTCCACAAGCCTCTGCCTCCGAGGGCCAAGTCTTCGACCCCAAGAAACAGGTGGGCAGCTCTGCTCCTCTGGGCTTCTTCGATCCTCTGGGATTCAGCAACGGCATCAGCGAGTCTCTCTACAAGCGCTACCAAGAATCCGAGATCAAGCATGGTCGAGTGGCCATGCTCGCAGCACTGGGCTTCTTCTTCGGAGAGGCTTTCCACCCTCTCTTCCATGGGGAAGTCTCGGGACCAGCCATCTTTGAGTTCCAGAAGGCAGAGGCCATCTTCCACAACTTCTGGATCCCTGCACTCGTCTTGGTGAGTGCCGTGGAGGGTCGAACCATCGCTGAGGGTTGGGAGTCTCCCGAAGAGACCTTCAAGAATGGTCCCAGCCTCGGAGCGAAGCTGCGCTCTGACTATGAGCCTGGAAACCTTGGCTTCGATCCTCTGGGTCTGAGACCCAAGAGTCCTGCAGCCTATGCCGACTTGAAGACGAAAGAGGTGAACAATGGTCGGTTAGCCATGGTGGGGGTGCTGGGTCTGGTGGTGCAGGAGTTGATTTCCCAGCAACCAGTCTTCTCTTCAACCTAAGACCAGAGCAAGAGAGAGGATGATGAAGGAAAGGAGTGGAAGTATTTCGCCACAGCAGCAACATTACATAATGCGACATTGGAGTCAGAGTGGATGGCAGTTTTGGATGTCGACAACTGTTGCTGAAGATTTGTTTGTTTGACTTTCTGGTAGTTTAAAGTTTGTATGACCCGACCCGAGGTTAGGGTATTTGTTATTAAGGATGGTATTGTAACCAGCAGTAATTACTATCATTTCATGTGGTTGTTGTTGTTTGGGTCTTAGTAGTTGTGTTGATTGTATCGAAAGGAGAAAGTGAGAATCCACAGAATGAGAAATGAAAATCCAAGATTAGTTTGAATAATATCATACTGAACATCGTGAAGGTTGTCGAAGGCAATTTCAGTATATTGAAGTCTTATAGATAAACACTACTAGTATATGACACAAATAGCTCATTATTGGAATCCATCCCTTTAGTGATAGCCCATGGCTCTTATCCTTCATTAAGATAGATGAAGGTAAAGTAAACTAATCCCCACACACAAAGCTGTACTGTAGCAGATGCTTTGGTCACAACCGTGCTGTGCAAGAGACGCCGTTCAGACCACATCCGTGAGATGGGTAAGGTCACACCAATATAGCTTACGATCACCACGACAAGAAGACAGGTCAGTAGCCACAGACTAACAACAAACACACAGTAGCACCATCACAGTAACGCTGAAGACGATATAGGAATATCAAAGCCACACTTGAGATTACCTGCTTGCTTGTCCATGTTCAATGCGAAGATAACCACCACCCGTGAGACAAACAAACAAAGCAGGCAATCCTACGCCCAGACTAATATTGATAACCTGTTGATATTCTTACTTAGACATTGAAGAACCTTCATCATCATTCGCAGAAGATGACCACTACCAACCTGACTGCCAATTGCTCCGGCTATCGCTCCATCATGATAACCATTCCTAGCCAAAGCTGTCAGAGAGGGCGAGCTACCACGTGAAGATATAGAGTAAGACAAAGACCTAGCGGATGGTCTTTGTGAGGAGGCTCGAGATGACCAAGGAGTGGGTTTCGATGATATTTGTTCTGACAACGAGGTTGAGGTTGAGGTTGAGGTTGAGGATGACCATCTAGACATAGTCTCCTCCTCCTCCCAGTTCTTCATCCTCCCACTCCTTATTGTTGTTGTCTTTCCCATCTTTTAATAACGGATGTTAAATGGATGTTAACCCATTCGACCAGCATTTTATGCTTCGATATCAGCCTACTTATGCGAGGCTGATATATATAAACTGGATAGATGGACATGGTCATCGAGGCTTCACTTCTACCCAAAATACCATTAGAGAGACTTTAGCTACAAATATATTATGATCTGGTCCTTGTACGACAGCACTTCAGAACTATTCCATCCCGATTTGTCAAGAATGGTGATGTAATGGATTCCACACTCTGTTCCACGTGATTCCACACTCTGTTCCATGGCGAGTGCGTGGCGCTTCTCCCAAAGTTGGCTGCTTCGTCATTCTCCACGCCTTGCCCTTCACTCCAACTCCTTCAGAAGAAATTCCTTCCATCCACCTGCTGACCTCTGACCTCTGCCACACCTCGTCAGAGAATACAGAATGTTGTCAGAACAACCAACCTCCCATTCTCTTTCCCTCATCATAATTAAATCTACCGCACCTTGCAAATCAATCACTAGTCAACTTTCGACTCATCGCTACTCGAACTGCTAACAATGATTGCTCACACTCTCTTCCTCGTGCTCTTCCTCTTACCTGCTCTCTTCCATGCTTTCCGCCTCTCTCCCTCCAATGCTCGCTCGAACCGTCCCTCGGCTCCACAAGCCTCTGCCTCCGAGGGCCAAGTCTTCGACCCCAAGAAACAGGTGGGCAGCTCTGCTCCTCTGGGCTTCTTCGATCCTCTGGGATTCAGCAACGGCATCAGCGAGTCTCTCTACAAGCGCTACCAAGAATCCGAGATCAAGCATGGTCGAGTGGCCATGCTCGCAGCACTGGGCTTCTTCTTCGGAGAGGCTTTCCACCCTCTCTTCCATGGGGAAGTCTCGGGACCAGCCATCTTTGAGTTCCAGAAGGCAGAGGCCATCTTCCACAACTTCTGGATCCCTGCACTCGTCTTGGTGAGTGCCGTGGAGGGTCGAACCATCGCTGAGGGTTGGGAGTCTCCCGAAGAGACCTTCAAGAATGGTCCCAGCCTCGGAGCGAAGCTGCGCTCTGACTATGAGCCTGGAAACCTTGGCTTCGATCCTCTGGGTCTGAGACCCAAGAGTCCTGCAGCCTATGCCGACTTGAAGACGAAAGAGGTGAACAATGGTCGGTTAGCCATGGTGGGGGTGCTGGGTCTGGTGGTGCAGGAGTTGATTTCCCAGCAACCAGTCTTCTCTTCAACCTAAGACCAGAGCAAGAGAGAGGATGATGAAGGAAAGGAGTGGAAGTATTTCGCCACAGCAGCAACATTACATAATGCGACATTGGAGTCAGAGTGGATGGCAGTTTTGGATGTCGACAACTGTTGCTGAAGATTTGTTTGTTTGACTTTCTGGTAGTTTAAAGTTTGTATGACCCGACCCGAGGTTAGGGTATTTGTTATTAAGGATGGTATTGTAACCAGCAGTAATTACTATCATTTCATGTGGTTGTTGTTGTTTGGGTCTTAGTAGTTGTGTTGATTGTATCGAAAGGAGAAAGTGAGAATCCACAGAATGAGAAATGAAAATCCAAGATTAGTTTGAATAATATCATACTGAACATCGTGAAGGTTGTCGAAGGCAATTTCAGTATATTGAAGTCTTATAGATAAACACTACTAGTATATGACACAAATAGCTCATTATTGGAATCCATCCCTTTAGTGATAGCCCATGGCTCTTATCCTTCATTAAGATAGATGAAGGTAAAGTAAACTAATCCCCACACACAAAGCTGTACTGTAGCAGATGCTTTGGTCACAACCGTGCTGTGCAAGAGACGCCGTTCAGACCACATCCGTGAGATGGGTAAGGTCACACCAATATAGCTTACGATCACCACGACAAGAAGACAGGTCAGTAGCCACAGACTAACAACAAACACACAGTAGCACCATCACAGTAACGCTGAAGACGATATAGGAATATCAAAGCCACACTTGAGATTACCTGCTTGCTTGTCCATGTTCAATGCGAAGATAACCACCACCCGTGAGACAAACAAACAAAGCAGGCAATCCTACGCCCAGACTAATATTGATAACCTGTTGATATTCTTACTTAGACATTGAAGAACCTTCATGGTCATTCGCAGAAGATGACCACTACCAACCTGACTGCCAATTGCTCCGGCTATCGCTCCATCATGATAACCATTCCTCGCCAAAGCCATAGCGCTAATAGTATCTGGTATCTACAACACAAACAAACTGCATCATTAACCTATCATCGAATCAACTGCCAGGTCTTCCTACCTCGGCTCCTAATGCAACAATTGTAGCACCCATGGTGGACGACCCTATCCCCAAAGATGATACTAAAGTCTCACTCAAAAAGACAATAAGAGAGGCACAAATAGAAATTCCAACAATACTCATCCCAAGCACTGTGGATACTGTCCAGAGGGGTACGAGGCCTTCAACGACCCCTTTATCAGACTCCGACATTGACAATGACGAATTTGATGATCGCGATGACGGCGATAAAGCAAGAGGAGAATAAACCAATCGTTCTTCTCCTTCTATCCCACCAGACGGATCTGTCAGAGAGGGCGAGCTACCACGTGACGATATAGAGGAAGACTTAGACCTAACGGTAGGTCTTTGTGAGGAGGCTCGAGATGACCAAGGAGTGGGTGTCGATGATGTTTGTTCTGACAACGGTTGAGGTTGAGGATGACCATCTAGACTAGGAAAGATCTTGTTAAGAAGAAATCGAATAGGCGTGGTAAAGAGGGCATTCATTCCTTCTAAACATCTGGACGTGATCGTTGACCGATGCATTGGGTTGGCGATCTTCTCGATATCCTCCACTACATCCACTCCATCGATAACATAGTCTCCTCCTCCCAGTTCTTCATCCTCCCACTCCTCATTCTCTTTCCCGTCTTTTAATAACGGATGTTGATCAGGGGGAACCAGAACCCATTCACCTCGTGCATGACGAACATTTAATGCCTGGATATCAGCCTCTGTGATACTTGGATTAGCTGCAATGATATGAGCTAGATGTGGATGTTTGCCCATGAGATTATTCAAAGTGCGAGCTCGTAGATCTCTCCAGTAGGAGATAATAACGAGGAGGACATAGACTAGATAGATGGATATAGTGACCAAGGCTTCACTTGTACCCAATATACCATCTTTAATATTCACCAAAAATACTAACAATCCAATCAAATAAAATGAACACTATAGCAATAGAGACTTGTTCAATTACTAGTTTATATGGGAAGATTAATAGTATTTGTTCTTACCTCACGTATGATAGGTATGATTTTAAACTTCATCTCAAACTTCCTAGCATTTAAGATACAAAGAGGAGGAATGAGACCAAAGGCAATCATTCCTGATCCTAAAATAGCAGAAAGAGATAAATCGGATGTCTTGATCACAGCTGATACTGAATTTAAGAAAAGTTCTGGTGCAGCTGAACCAAAGGCAATTAAAGTGACAGCTAGTAGGAAGAAGACACAGTAGAACAAGACATAGAATAAGAACAAGAAGAAGAGAAGGGAGGGGATTAAGAAGTGATTGTGTGGTGAGATAGAATGAAATATCTTGAAGGAAGAGGAGGGGGTGAAGAGGGAACTTTTCAGTTTTGTTAGAGGGAGGACTTCATTACCTGCGACTTCTTCTGGTACTTCAAATTGTTTAATAAAAATATCTACAGCAGGGACTAAGTGTTCATCACAAAGAAGACATAATACATAAAAGGTCCATACTAAAGCGAATGAATTCAAAACAAAGAAGATGAACAGCATTTCATTTTATCAAAGGTTCCTTCCTTTCACTGAACTGAAACGCTTTTCTTAAGTTAAGATAGTTGTTAATAATATTAACTTAAGATGATGATGATGCTCCACAACAGTCAAAAAGCATGTCCATTTTGATTGATTTGATTTGATGGTCTATTCCGTGTGCTATCTTCCATCATGTCAGTGGATTACAACGTCTATTTAGGGGGTAATCTAGCACCTCAATTGGAATTTCTTCAATCTGAATTACAACGTCTAAAATTTGAAGAAGAAAAGGGTGATCAACTGTATAGTCAACAACGACAAGAATTACAAGATTTATGGAATAAATTCCAAACTTTACATCATTATTTAGAACTTTATAATAAAGAAATTGAAGAAGTTGAACATGAATTAGCAAAAGATGAAATGGAAAGAACGTATTGGCATGAATCATTAGAAGATGTCCAACAACGTATTCATTCCTATCAACGTCATCAAGAAGATGAAGAAGAAGAGACTAAGAATTGGAGAGATCAATTAGCTAGAAAAGACTCTCTCTTAGCACGTCTTGGTGAATTAGAAGCAGCAGCTGCAGATTGTCGTAAGAGACAACAACTCTGTACTCAACAACTACGAAGACTAATCCCTTCCACCACACAGTCTTCATTTTCACTATCTACTCCTTCTTTTTCAGTTTCTGGAGTATCTTCAATGGGCAAGTTCAGTAGTAGTAGCAGTGGTGGTCAAGGTGGTGGTCAAGAGTCATCCAGTGATAGCATCACTCAATCGTTGGCTGTACGAAGTCAATTAATTGAGACAACCAGAGAATTAAATGATATTGAAATAGAACAAGAAAGATGTCGTCAAGAAGTCATCAAAGTACAAGAATCTTTAGAACGTTCTCTATTAAATACAAATCGCTCACCAAAAACAGCTGTAGGTGGTAGTGCTAGTCATTCTTCCTACCAACATTACCCTCTTCAGCGAGATAATATCCATTCTAGTGGTGAAAGTATTGTAAGCATGAAGACAACGGCAGGTGGAAGTATAGGAATAGGGGGAAATGATGAAGAGATGTCAGAAATCATCACTCATGGTATACCATCCTTCTCCCCGGACCTTGTGTCACATCTTCTCTCTGGGTTGCCTCTACAGCCTTCTAGTGGTAATGATGAAACATGGCCCACGACTCCTCCTGCAAATGCGAGTAATGGTGATAATTTTTATAGTGTAGATGAAGTGGTCAATGATTCTTCGTTTATCACCTCTTTCTATCGTATGCAAGGAGAATCAGCTCGTTATTACCTGAAACGACTACGATCACGTAGAGAGAATCTAATCTATCTTCAATTCTCTGTTGCTAAGGCATTTAGTCAACAATTGGCTAAAGTCAAACACGGTAGGCATCGGCAAAGGGAAAGGGAATTGCGTCGTTTACGACTGGAAATGCAGAAAATGCAATTGGAGAAGGTGCAAGCTGAGGCATTAGTCGCAGGTAATAAATTTCACGTTGTACACCTTCCATCCTGCCCTCTGTGTGATAGTGGATTGTGCTGATCTGCATGCATGTTGGGGTACATACTGTAGCGTCTCGATGGCCTGGTGGTAATTCGACGAGCTCTTCAATAGCATCTGCCCAACAACAATCGCTGTCGTCGCCTCCTACTCTTCTTGTACTACGTAGTCACCAATCACCTAAAGTTTCTCATCATGGTACTTTCGAAGGTGTCGATGGTGCAATGACGACCAGTGAGTTACATGCTGATACCGACCACTTACTACACCAGTCATTGAAAGAAGAGAAATCGATGAGAGAAGAAGGGCAAGACGGGAATAATACACCGAAGAGTTTTACGAGCAGTCTTAGTAGCCATCCTTCGTCTTCGTCTGCACGTCGATATGCATCCCAAGCTCGTCACTCAACCGCTCACTCGGCTGTATCTCCTCCAGCCAGTCCTTCACATATGGCTGGAGCTCGTATTCGAGAACTCGTTGAAGAGAAGAGGCGACTTTTGATCCAGTCTTTGAGAGCACTTTCACATCCCAATGGCTCGGATGGTGAAGCCAAAGAGAGTGATGGAGCAGGAGGTATGGACTTGAATAGCGCGGAGCTTATAGAGGAAGAGAAGGAGATCTTAGCTCTGATCTCCCTTTATCTCCAACTGCGGCCTGCTCAGGGTAATACTTCTTCGCCCGCTTCTCGGGTAACAGCACCATTTTCTTCAGCTCCTCCTCCACCTGCCCCCTCTCCAAAGAAAAGTGCTACCATCCCCAGCGCAACCAATCTTTCCTCTCCGCGCGGTAAGCAAAGCGCTGCTGTGATGACTCCAACTGCAAGTGCAACTGCTTCCTCGGCGATTGGAACAGTTGGGATTAGTGAACGAGGCGGCACCACAGCGCGCGGGATTGCCAAGGGACTACAAGCTAAAATGGTTGCTCAATTGGCCACTCAAAATGCTGATATACTCGGTATGAATATGATGCAACAGCCACAGGAGAAAGGTTCGAAACCATCGGTGAATTCAACCAGTTCGTTGCCCACTTCTTCTCCTCCTCTTGCTACTACTGGCCATCGGCCTCTCTCTTCCTCTCCTTCCCCTCCTGCTGTTGGTAGCCGTAAGCCACCTTCTACTTCTTCCCATTCTCCTGTTGCCAGTGGCCAGCCACCTGGCTCCTCTCCTTCTCCTGCTACTACTGGTCGCCAATCTCGTCCTTCCTCTTCCCCTCAACGTGGAACACACGGAAAGGGTTATAGTCGATCCTCTCGTCCTGTGAAAGAGTCTCCTCCTCCTGTTGCAAAGATTAGCCCGTCGCAACAGCACTATTCTCCTTGCATTATCTGTCGTCAACGACCTGCGCTGTCTTCTCGCAAGACCCCTACTCCTCCTTCCAACTTTTGCGGTAGCTGCTCAAAAGAACAACCCCCGGTTGGGCGAGGGCGTGTAGCTACTACTGCTGTTGCAACACCTCCCGAAGAGCTTGATCTTGCCACCCTCTCGCCTCCTCGTGGCACGATCACGACCAGAAAGCAGCTCTTTTCGCAGAATATTTCTACCCTAGCGTCCACGCTGTCTACGGTTGCTGAAGAAGATAGTGGGGGTTCTGTGTTCCAAGAAATACCTGAAAAGTCGCAAGAACAGAAAGAAGTGGTCTTGATAGGTGGAATCAGTCGAGGAGATGGCGATCCAGTGAGTCAATCAGCGTGCAAGCGACGTGAGGACCAGCGATATGACCTGGAAGCTCTTTCAGCCCACCTTCTCGCCGCTGCTGCTGCCTCTGCTACTACTACTGAAGTGCTCCATACCGATAGCGCATCTAAAATGATGCCTTCAATACCTGCACGATCCACAGCCGAAATATCGCTGTTGCAACGATTAGTTGAAGAAGTACAACAACAGAGAATAGAGATGCGCTATCTGCTGCAATCACTTGCGAGACAGCAGCAATCTCACACTCCAGCTCCAGCCACGCATTCAGCGCAGGAGGAGACAAGAGACGTACGAATGGGTGATGGTTCTATTATGCGAGATGCCTCTGTTTCCGCCATTTCATCCCCCACTGTTTCTCTGGGTCCCGTGCAGAGCAATAACACGAGCTCTATCACAGCAACTCCACCCAGTAGCTCTCCACCACAAGAAAATATTGGCGATGTGAATCGTGAAACGATCGCAAATGATGCTGGCTTTGCGACTTGGAAAGCACAAATGCGTGTCATGGTGCAATCTCGCGCAAGAGAAGCTGAGGCTGAGATTGCTCGAATATGTAGGAGCGCTAGCAGCAGCAAGCATGGCACCCTTTCCTCTTCCAAATCCCCTTCTTCGAACACTTTTTCTATGGAGGTTAGAACCCATCGCTGTGATTGACAAAGCTTTTCATTCTAATTGGACTATTGTGTTAGGTGGAAGTGGTACTAGCACGACATTTACCTGCGCGAAAGACGCTAACAGGATCTTGTGATGCTTATGTTGAAGTAGTAGCATTGCATCTTCCTGAAGGCATCCCTCCTCCCCCAGTCACTGTCTCAAAGAGCGATATGGGTAATGCAGCCGCCACTTACGCGGTATCTTGTTTGCGCGGCCTTTGCGCTGTTGGTCAAGACATTATTACTGGACAACCTTTCCTTGTCAGTCAATCAGGAAGTGGAAACGACGAAATATCTCTCCTTGCATACGGCCGCACTTCCGTTCAGGTAGGTTCAGTTTACTCGATATCGATAGGCCTGGAACTAATAAATTTGTGTTTTCCAGCGGGATAGCTGCTTTCCGGAGTGGCGAGAGATAATCACACTCCGTGACATACCCTTTCCATCACAACGTCGGCCATTAGCAATCTGGTTTCTCCTTCGTCAGCCTGGTACCGCCCATTCAATGATAAATCGTGGACGTTCACGAAGTAGTATCGGAGGTGAGGGCGATGATATCATCGCACAGACTTGTCTTCTTGTGGGGGAAATTGCCTGGGAAAAGGTCTGGAGCAGCTGTTGCCTATCATTGCTCTCTCCCACAGTTATTGCGAACGGTAATGCTTGGATGGCAACATCTCATGAGGGTGGTGGAGGAGCTGGATGGCGTAGTAGAGGGAAAGTGCGTGGTTTGGATCCACGTTGCGTGCTTAAGGTTTCGATGAGGCATTGCCCAACAGGCTTACAAAGATGGAAGTGGATTGCTCATGAAGCCAACCAATGGTTACGCCATCCGCTCTTATTGTCCTTTTCTTCTTCAGGATGGAGGGAAGAAGAAGTGGAAGAGGAAGATGTGCGACAATTGCGCTCCTTCCTTCGCCTGTCGCGGAACAACTTCACTTCTTCTCCCACCTTAGCTGCCAACAACGGACAGACACAAAATTCTTATAGTCAGGCCTATCAGAGCAAGACAAAGGCTTCTGAAGTTTCGTATTCTTCTCCTCCTCCAGCAGCTATTCCAGTGAGGCGAAGCACCTATGGTTTGCGCGAGCGAGATGCGCTTGCGCGAAAAGAGGCTTTTACTCTTCGAGCTTACAGCGCATCTCCTACTCGTGCTATTAATAGAACTTCCCCGGTTGTGGCTAGATCTACCGCGAATGGTACAACTCCTGAGAGTCTCTTGCATTTGCAGCCTAGACGGGAAAAGAGATCTAGATTGGGTCGGACACCCTCACCACATTATGCAGTTTCATCGGGGGTTCAAGAAGGAGAAGGAAGAGGCGAAAAGATAAATCCTGTGACCCCCGCGCCCTTTCCTCTGCCTATGCCAGATAGTAATGCTTTCTCTGGTGAACGTGTACCTACGGAACCTCAACTGGAGACCAAAGAAGGAAATGGGAGTGGGAGTAAGGGTGTTAACCTATCAATATTCAGAGCTTCTCGTCATGCAATGCGCCCCTCGAATGGCTCTCGCGGCAATACCCGCTCTCGCAGTCTGGAGAGCTCCTTGGATAGATGGAAGTATCCTTAGATGGATAACCGCCATTATTGCTTCGGTTAATATATCGTTGTCCCTTGCGGTGTCAACATGTGTTCTTCTTCTCGTTACGATTGTAAAGCTTACGTTCCTTATCTGTTTTGATCCTCTTTCGCTCTATTCAGCACTCTTCCGAAACGAATAATTCCTGGAATTGCACAACAGATCTCGGTCTGCAACAAACAGTCCGTTTCCATGGATTCCACCATCCAGATATCTTACTAAGTTAACCTGCCAGGATGCCGCAGTTGATAAATTGACGAAAAGAAGAAAAGATGGAGAAAGCTTTACAGACAGCTCTTGAAGCTCATTCAACTGTTAGTGGATTTCTTGTTGCTGATTGTAATGGCTTACTTGTCACAGGTATTCATGACCCCTTTCCCGATATTTGCTTTTATGTCGGTCACTCGCAAAGCACACTAACCCTGCCCTTTCCTAACCCTGCCCTTTCTTTGTCACCTTTCAGCCCAAGGAGAGCTAGCTGACAAAGGCTATCTTGCTGGAAGATTTACTGCCATGGCACGAAAGGCACTGACGAAGGTTCCTTTTACCAACTCTGACTCTTCTTCTCCTTCCACTGCGGATGGACAGGTAGTGGTGGAGAAGAACGAATCCAAGCAACTCGTTGTTAAGAGAGTGGGGGAGTTTACCATTGCTGTTCTCTCTCTTATTCAATGAGCATCTCAGAGCTAGGCATACTTCCTGTATATACATAATAAGTAGTAACACTCATCCCATGGCACAATTTTCATCTATTGGCATGGTAACAAATACTAGAAATTTAGTAGTGGTAGTATTAGTTCGAGAACAGGTGAAAACTTCTTTTAAGAGTGATACAGTAGACTACAAACATGTTCACAACGGCCTGGCAGAGGAAGGGAATCTTCGCCACACACAGTGGCTTGCAGTAGCAGGTACAGTGTATGACTGATTAACTAGTTTACTCGCACAACAGCTCTCTTGCGGGTCTCTCCCTTCGCAACAGCCTTCACAACAGGGACTGCCTTGACAGCAGGCTTAGGAGCTGGAGCAGCAGCCTTGACGACAGGCTTAGGAGCTGGAGCAGCAGCTTTGACAACAGGCTTAGGAGCTGGAGCAGCAGCTTTGACAACAGGAGGAACTGGCTTGACAGGTGCAGCCAACTTAACTGGTGCAACGATGGCAACAGGCTTAACAGGAGCAACAACCTTGACAGGTGCAGACTTTACGATAGGAGCAGGAGCAGCAGGCTTAGCAACAGCGACTGGCTTAGCAATTGGCTTGGGAGTAGATACATTCAGAGTGGTGGTAGTGGCGACCTTGACTTTGTCAGGGTTGACCTTGACCACTTTGCGAGCTGCAGTAGGCTTAGCTTCAGCCTTCTTGACAGCTACCACAGGTCTTGCACCACCAAAGACAGGCAGGAATGACTTCTTCTCTACCACTTTAGCCTTAGCAGCAGTGGTGGGGGTACTTGTGACGGCAGTCGCTGCCTTGCTGGCATTATCCAACAATCCCAGCAGACCTCCTAGAGACAGCACAGGTAAACCCAATAGAATAGCAGATGCTGCAAGAAAGCCATCTTGATTCCATTCCACTAGACCTAATAAGAGCAAGGCAGCACCAGGTAGGAGGAAGGTCTTAGGGTTGGCTTTGATGATATTGGCAGTGAGAGGCAGCATGAGAGGCGCAGGCTCGATCAGCCAGGGAGCCAAGCCTAAGACCACCTCCTTGTTCTTCACTAATAGAGGCAAGAGGTTGAACTCATCAATGACAGGTAAAAGTTTCTCCACCTTAGAGAGAGTCAATCCTTTGCTTTCTAATGCTTCCAATAGTCCCGAGTCAGCCAATTGAGTGAGAAGTTTAGTCTCACGTACTCGAGTAATGAGGTCATATTTACGTACTAAAAGAGCATCAGGATCATTCTTTTCTACGAAGGATTTATATGCCACTTCTCCATATAATTCCTTAGGAGTACTTTGTTTAGGATCCATTGCAATGTCCAAAAAGAAGTTTTCATGTAAAGGCTTGAATTGAGTAGGTCTAGAAGTACTAATAGGATGCATAAACCCTTGTACAGTGACAAGGAGAGTAAAGAAAAGAACTAATAAGACAGGAAACATGGTGATTTGAAGTCCAATCTAATTGCTATCTTTTGCTTCGACCAACACGAGCAAGAAAGTGACTGTGCGTCACGATTTAACTTCCCAATATGTTAACTTCCCACCCCTTCTCACTTCGCTGGGCCGTTAACTTCCCACCCTACCTTTAACTTCCCAGACAAGCTTTAACTTAACGCGTCAAGAAATTAACTTAATGCGTCACAGGAGAGCATGAATATAATCGTTGTATTTACCATAGAGAACATTCAACTGCTGGTCATTAATGTCCGAACGGTGCATTCCACTATTGTATGAATCCATAGAATTTCAGCTCCCAAACATAAGCAGAACATCAACAATATACTCCAAAATGAGATTTAATTTATCAGTTGATCGACGAGTCTATTTATTAAGCGCTCAGCATCTGTGTAGAGGAACACAAGGCTGCTGAGGAGGCCAACAGACACCATGCTATAAAGACGGAGGCTTCCACCAAGGTAGGGATTGTTTGTTACAATTTAGATCAAAGCACACAACTCATAAAGCAAATATTCTATTCTCAACGTTCTTATGACGCATGTCAAGACACTACACTACCAAATGCTAGTTGGACTTCTAATGTCCAAGTATATAGGAATAAAGAACAGCATTATAATACATAGGAGTAAAGAAAAACAGAAGAGCAAACAATCAGATCATTTCATTATTGCTCGAATTGCTCGACATCAAGCAGCTACTGCTACAGATCTGAAAATTACAAACGACGAACATATAATGCAACAACCACAGCACACAGCAAAAGACATTTTGACCGAATCTTTAGTCAAAATAGCTAATACAAACAAACACACGAAACACACAGAGCACCAAACATATAACATCATCAGCTGACATATTTGTCAACAAGATATAACAACCAAGTCAAATTTCCATTAAGAATACATCATCAACGAGGAACACTCACACTATTTCCCGCCATATCAATGCTTTGACCACTTCTCACCTTGCTCTTGCTACTAGTCGCTGCATTCACTTTATTGCTACCAAATGCACGAGAGCAATAGTTAAAAACAGTTGAAATTGCCACCTCCTTCTTAGAGGACTTCTTTCTGCGTTGCTTATTCGCTATGAAAAGCAATATCAACAAACAGGCACACAGAATACCGTCAATCAGCTAACGAGGTCATGACAGGGACCTTACCATTCACAATATACGCTTTCAGAAACCTCTCTTGTTCCTCCTTCGAAAAGAATTGTCTCTTTTGCACCACCAACACATAATAAAGACCTGATAATCCGAAATAGAACACCAACATGATACCCTGACCCTTGCTATCATCTCCATAATAGAACGCTGATATAAACATCGTCATAAAGAAACCCAGCACTATCACAGCTCCTGGCAAACCAAATGGACTTTTCATCTCTCGCGACATTGCAGCGAAGCGAGTTCCAAAGGAAACATAGGCAGACATCAAGAAGCAATATTGCAAACATCTCAAATAATGTCCAGCATCAGCATAGGTTGTTTTGGCATCTTCCATCGTATAGTACCCTATCACATTGAGGGCATAACTGAGTACAGAGACTACGAACAATGCCAACGTGGGCTTCGTTACACAAAGGACTCCCTCCTCTGTATCCGCTGCTTCATTGCTCATCTTCACATCATTCCCCACTGGCACAACTGCAAGGTTGCTTCTCTCCTCATTCTCGACGGCAGCCACCACCTTGCTGGCTTTGAAACCTTTCTTCAGCACAGGAGAAACTAACCCTGATAACGCCATTGAACGCACTTGACGAGCTGAACTGTATAGAAAGCCAAATGCACAGCCAACTGTACCTGGAAGAGCAAAGAAAGCCAACTTGGCAGGATCTATATTAGGAAACATAATCGTGAAGCCTTTCTTATAGGCATAGGCTCCGGTAGCCAACAGCATGTCATCATGGACATAGGCTGATTGAGCTATCATGGAGGCAAATGCGATTAAGGCTGACCAATACAACGTGTGAAGCAATGCTCTGGGTACGGTTGTTTTACTCTGAACCACAACAATAGCCATTAACATACCCACAACCAATTGCAGACACAACATCTATGAGATAACAACTTCAATAATAGACTAACATGATCAGTCAACACCTTGCTTACCTCATCATCCAGACATGCACGCACCGCATCGGCTGACACCATCAAATACGATGCATAAGGTAATCCCTGGAGGAACAGCGTAGGATCAGTGTCCCAGTAAGAGGTTCTAATATTCGTCGTCGTTCCTTTCTCTATCGCACCCGAAACAAACATCAACTGGACTGCCACCGTAGCAAGTCCCAATAGACCAACTGCTATCCATGTCCACTTCATATCAAACAAATGCAACACATTAACTGCCACATAGAACAGCAGCCACGCCATGAACAGATATTTGTCATCAAACAAATACACATCTTGAAAGATCAAACCTACGCGAGATACAGTCGCGGAAGTGTAGGCAATGTATTTGCCTAGCTCCACCATGCCCGCCAGATACCCCAAACCTGGACCCAAGGAGCATCGAGAATAGCCATAACCACCACCCGAGAAGGGGACGGTGGAGATCAGCTCAGCAAAGCTGAAGGTCAACACAACATGCATGATGATATAGACGGCAGAAACCACTGCAAAGAGAAAGAAGCCACACAGAGCGTATCCTATTGCGGGGTTCAGTTATCAAGAAAAGTGAGTCAGAAAGGTGGGAATGATGTGGTGGCACGAAAAGCAAGGAGGAGCGTACCTTGATGCCATTTGACGTTCTGCTTGCCACACATGATGCAGATCCCTAAATACATCAAGAAGGGATTCGATGAAGTGGTTGATGAGAGAATGTTCAAAATGTGATAATATGGGTGGTGTGAGTCTTGGTTCTCTTCTGTAATGGTTAGTTCGTCTCACTTACCCAAAGCGTAGACATGCAGAATAGTTGAATGACGAGTAAGCTCTTTTTTGATTCGAGCAAACATTTCTCAGAATGATTTTCGAGATGATGGTAGAATTGACCGTGTTGGCAATGATAGAGACAATAATGACTGCATTATCGACAGATCCGAGATGAATAGATTGGATCTACCAGTAGGGACCAAAGGCAGTGGCGGCCTTGGCCAAGCCCGGAAGTGCAACTTCAGTAGAGTGAATTACCACACCAGAGGCTTTAAAACTCAGACAAAAGGACTCTAAAAGTCCATTTTGCTGATTTATAAAGCCCGTGGCATGGTACGTTGCGGCTTGACAAGGCTGGTCTCGGCAATCTCGTCTCGGATCAAAAACGAGACGATACCGATACTATACCAAAAGTGTTCTTTCAAGCGTTCTTTCACTCGCTTCGCTCTGCTTGGAGAGGAAGAGGAAAGCACAAATACTTGTAGAAACGCGTCTGAAAGCAAGATAAACGTGATATGTAGGAAAAGTCTGTCTTGTCTCTGTGTGCTACATGGTGTGGGTGGGGGTTGTGATTGTCATTTGTCCTTGACGCCATGGTGCTGCAAATTACCTTTCTCCTCCTCCTCTTCTGGGGATCCTTTCTTCCTTCCGCTAAAATGTTTCGTACATTAATTAAACCACGTTTAATTAGACCTTCAATACGGTCATCATTTATGCAATTATCAACAATTGCAACCTCAGGAAATGTTTTGGATAATAATACCACATCAAAGTTAACAATTGCTGACTTGAAGAAAGTTGAATTACCCACAAATGAAAAGAGTGAACAACTTCTTAAAATAAGACATAGTAGTGCTCATGTCATGGCCATGGCAGTGCAGAAACTCTTCCCTAATATTAAAGTCACCATTGGGCCGTGGATTGACAATGGGTGAGTGAGTGACTAGTCTAGTAACTGATTGATAACTGTGACTGTGTCTGTGTGTGACTGTGAGTCACCTATTAGCATCCGTGTCACTACCTCTACCACTACCTGTCAGTACCACTGGTAGTGCTAGTACTAGTGTCAACTCTACTAGTGCTAATGAGTGAGTAGATGGTGGTATCATGTGGTAGTGGATACGTCCTATACTTCTTTAAGATAGATAGTCTTACATCTCATATCATACCACTTATTATTAACTAACCCATTGACTGTGTGTGTGTGTGTGTGTGTGTGTGTGTGTGTGTGTGTTACCAATCATTAACAATGAATAGGTTCTACTATGACTTCTTTGTTCCAGATGGACAACAACTATCAACAGAAGATTTGAAAAAGATTAAGAAAGAGATGGATCGTATTATTCGATCAAACTATCCCATTACAAGAGAAGAAATCACTCGAGAGGAAGCAAGAAAGCGTATCTTAGCTTTAAATGAACCTTTCAAATTAGAGATTCTGGATAGTATTAAGACAGAACCTATTACAATTTATCATATTGGAGATAAATGGTGGGATCTCTGTGCTGGACCTCATGTTACATCAACAGGTAAGCTTTGATGTCATCATCATCGTCGTTATTATTATAATCATCATATCGGGTATGTTTGGTTTGCTTAAGGGGCGATTCCTTCTAATGCTGTGGAATTACAATCTTTGGCTGGTGCCTATTGGCGAGGTGATGAGACGAAGCCGATGCTACAGGTTAGACTATCTTGTCTATGCTACTAGCACACAAGATACTCTAGTAACACCTCTCATATTAATAATAATGTGTGTGTGGGTGATCTTATGGGACTTAGAGAGTCTACGGAACTGCCTGGGAGAATGCAGATCAATTAGAATTATATAACTTTCGTATAGCTGAAGCTAAAAGAAGAGATCATCGTACTATTGGAAAGGTATTGTTGTTATTATGATTGATGTTTGGACATTTATAGCACACTTACACTTGTTGATATTGGATATGATGTTCTGTATGTATGTGTGTGTGTGTGTGTGTTACATGTAGAATATGGATCTGTTTTCAATCCAAGAAGATGCAGGAGGAGGATTAGTCTTCTGGCATCCTAAAGGTGGAGTTGTTCGTCGTCTAATTGAAGATTATTGGAAAGACATGCATCTCTCTAATGGTTATCAGATTCTCTATACTCCACATATTGCTAATTTGAATTTATGGAAGACTTCTGGACATTTTGATTTTTATCGTAATGATATGTTTAAAACAATGGAAGTAGATGAAGATCAATATCAGATTAAACCAATGAATTGTCCTTTTCATTGTTTATTATTTAAGAATGATATGAAATCATATAAAGATCTACCTTTACGATGGGCTGAATTAGGAACAGTTTATCGTTATGAACGTTCTGGTACATTACATGGATTATTCCGTGTACGTGGATTTACACAAGATGATGCACATATCTTTTGTTTACCATCACAATTAGAAGATGAAATTATTAATGTTTTACATCTAATTGAAAAGATTTTAAATAAATTTGGATTTCATAGTTTTAAAGTAATGTTAAGTACAAGACCAAAAGAAAGTGTGGGTAGTGATGATATTTGGGAAAAAGCAACAACAGCTTTAAGAGGTGCTTTAGAACATAAAGGATGGCAATATGATGTTGATGAAGGTGGTGGAGCATTCTATGGACCTAAAATTGATATTAAAATTGAAGATGCAATTGGACGAAAATGGCAATGTTCAACTGTACAATGTGATTTTAATCTACCTGAACGGTTTGATTTAGAATATGTTGCTAATGATGGATCAAAACAACGTCCTATTATGATACATCGTGCAATTTTTGGTTCATTAGAACGATTCTTTGGTATTCTTATTGAAGATACTGCAGGTGATTTCCCATTATGGATTGCACCTGTACAAGGTCGTTTATTACCTGTAATTGATGATGTTAAACCATATTGTCATACTATTGCAGAACAAGCGAAAATGTTAGGTATTCGTATGGAAGTGGATAATTCTGGTAATCGTCTAAATAAACTCATTCGTACAGCAGAACAAGATAAATTACCTATTATTGCTGTAATTGGTGAGAAAGAGATGCAAACAAATACTATTTCCTTACGAAGTAAACGATCTGGTGGAGATCTTGGTAGTTATCCTGTTGATATTGCATTAAAGGCTATTAAAGCTGCTATTGATTCTTCACAAGAATTAACAAAAGAACAATTGGAAGACTTTCTAGCTGGAGCTAAGACGACCTCATCAAACTAGATAACATAATACTACTAGTTTACATACAATACAATTGTAATTACTAAGACAAAGTTAAAATGAAAGAAATGTTGTTTTGTTTTGTTTTGTTTAACATTAGTTTAGACATTAACAATATTCTACAAATTAAACCCATTATCATCATTATCATCTGAGATATACTGTTGCTACTGTTGCTATTGCTGTAGACTATACAGTACAGTGTATATTGTCTAATATACTATCTCATCATCTCCCTACAGTATAGAATGATATAATAGTAAGTATGAATGAAAATAAGAAGATAGTAATTACTACAACTACTACTATATCCTTACCAATGGTCTTAATAAATCCATTTCACGAAGACGTCTTTCTTGGAAATATTCTCGATTATCAGAAGGACTCTATTTCATTATAACAATAGCATAGCATAAGTGTCAGTCACATAGACTACATACAATATTACAACAACAAACAGTAAAGCAATAGTACATCGACTACAACAACTAAACTAGTCTAGTCTAGTCTAGTCTTTATGATTACCTGAATGTTCTGTAAATCCATACTAACAGTCTCCAAGGTTGCATCCAAAGCAGCAAGTTCCTATTATAACAGACAATACCATAACATTATTATCATCATTCATATATTCACATTATGAGATGACTATAGTATAACTACTACAGTACTACTACTACAAACTACTAGTACTAACTTGTTCTCTTAGTTTAGCTAGATATCTTCGATGATGATGAGGATCATTTTGTTGGTCATATCCTCGTTGTTGTTCTTGTTGTTCACAATGTAATATCTTCTCTTTACTTCTCATAGCATATTGATAGATCCAATTCAATACAGCAATCTCATTAGTCTTAGAGAAAGGTCTTGCCAACACGGAATAGACTATATTAGAAAAGCATGGTTCTAATATGAAGGCGTCCTTGCCACTAATCAGCTTCAACCTATTAGATCACCAAAATAGGATTAGAGTTAAGGTATATCTTCAAGGGTTAGCAAGACTAGGGCTAGGGTTATTGTTGGTGTTACAGTTATAGTTAGGGTTAGGGTTATGACTGAGGATTAGGGTTAGAGCTAGAGTTAGAGTTTGGGTTATGATAGAGGTGGTCCTAGGGTTAGGGTTATGATAGAGGAGGTAGTGGTAGGGTTAGAGTTAGGGTTAGGGTAAAGGCAACGATAGAGTTAGAGCAACGATTGGCGAGGGTTGAAGGTTAGGGTTAGGGTTGGGGTAGAATCGTCAAGGATGAAGGGAGATATAGATGGTAGGAGAAGGGGTTGGTCTATACAATCAGGTCAGATCAACTCAGAGGTAGCAGACTCAATCTCTATTTCTATCTAGAGGTCCACCACCACATGATAATAGATGATGTAGACTACTACTATCACAATACTTCTTCACTAAACATAACAACATCTTCCCTCTACTAGAACTCACCTTAGAAAGTGTAAGAGATCTGAATCTAATCCAATAGAAGGATCTGCTACAAGATCAAACGTCATTCGCTTTCTATGTTGTTTAGTTAACAGATAAGAGTATAGTGTAAGTCATTCATCATCTCTCTAACAGTCATTAACTGCTAATCTGTTAGTACACAACTTACGGTTGTCCATTTTCTTCCAAAACAAATCGTTTATCATCAGCAAACTTGTCATTATCTTCTATTTGAACCACCATCTAAACAAGCATAATCATCATCATCATCATCATCATCATCATCATCATCATCATCATCATCATCATCATCATCATCATCATCATCATCAT